>VDFB02032680.1:64712-224342 GCA_007258455.2 Sequoia sempervirens
AATCTTCCGCCATGTTCTAGTTTCAAAATTGAATTCCTCACCACAAGTCAGAGACTGTATCATTTATTATTCCACCATGACATAGAACTTGCCGTCCATGAAAAACCCTGAGCAGAGTTTTCGGGGGGAATGCATATCAGGCAGCATTTCCCAAATGCCAAGCTCTGAATTATATAGCTCTGCAGGCTCAAGCACAACCCCAAGAGTATCACAACCCCCTGCCACAATCGCCCTCTCCTTAGAGCTACCAGAACCAAACAAACATCTGGGCTGATTCATATTTTCACAGATGCAGGGGAACCATGGAATTGCTGCTCTCAATGCTTTCTAAAGCAAAAATTAATACAAACCCTAATACCAAAATTTGCAAATACCTGATACACGGAAAGTCCAGAAGACCCTCAATTCATCCTTCTCTTCTTCTTGTTGTTTTTCCGGTTCAGCGAAAACCCTGCAACATCTGCAGCAGAATCCGCCGTGTTCTGCTTCCGCGTCCGGTTTGGCCCTCCATGCCCAGACTTAGAATCCTTATTTTGTCTATTCTTCGCCCCGTTTTTCCCTCCGCTAGACTCCATATATCTGCCACCTCCCCCAAACGCCATATTATTCCTCCCCTTCCCGCCCGACCGATCGCCGGGCGAAACCCCAGGCCTGGTTTTATTTCCCTTCTGAAACGAACTCTTCCCTTCCTCAATATCCAGCGGCATTTCATCGCCGCCGTCCTTAAAACCGCTATTCTGCTTCACCTTCCTCCATTTTTTAACTGACTCGAAATACTCCTTCTTGGCTCCCTGCTCTGCTCGAAATCATTCCAACAATAAAAAAAAAGTTAAAAACAGAGCTGGAAAAGGAGATTAAAAACAAGTTAATGGAAAACCTACCAATGACTATTCAACATTCCGCGGTAACTTTCAGGATTTCAAAAGCCGGAATTCTGCAAAGAGTCTTTCTAGTGCATCGTCTTCAAGGCACTTCAGAGACACCTTGTTCAATGCAACCTCAATTCCGTCTTCCTCATCAAAAGCTCGGTACACTGTCTTCATGGCACCATGAACTAGACCTCATCATACCGGCCATACCTTCTAGTTGGGTTCATTTCCCCAAGGGCTCCATATCCTTGTCACCGCCTAGAATTCTACTGCTGTCATTTCTTTTGCTCAAAAACATGAGAAAACCTCCTCGCCACCACGAAACCGAAGTCTGGGTCCTCTAGTCTAGGGCACAAATTCTCTAAGGACGAAAGGAATGAATAAAAACGCATTTCTTCCCTGAATTCAGAAGATGAGCAAATAGCAAAGATAAGAGGTTTTGCCTTTTTAGTGGTTACTGAAGAGACAGACAGCATTTTGACTCCTGTGGCTGCAGAGAGGAGCACAAGCATATCAGGAAACACGTACATAAAATCAAAATTTAGAAACGAAGACTAAGAACTGCGATCCATTTATTTATCCTCAAACCAACAAAACAAGCCCTCACACCAAAACGGGTAAGAGCTGAAAAAAACTATGCTACTACACCATAAATATCAGACGCAATGTGGGCATGTCTCACCAACCGATAACTGCAGGTGGAATGTACTCTCTGCAACTGACGCAAGTGGAGACCGTCGATAGACAAAGGAAGGCGCGAAAATGACAAAAAAATATGAACGGATGAGATTCCATCAATCGTAGTCCCTTGCAATCTGCACCGTTCGGTGTGAAAAGAGGTTGGAGAAGTTCAGCATGGGGACTCCTTCGGCGTAATAAAATTTTATTATTTAAGTTAATTTAGGTAGTCAAAAGAACCATTTCGTTGTTTGCTTCTGTTATGAGTTTGATAGTTCCTCAATGTCCACAATGAGTATGTCGCAATGAAATATGAGACTCCAAACTTCACATATCACATGTACTTAGTTTAAATGACAATTATAAATTATAAATATTCTATATCTATACTTACTTTATCCTATTGAAATTGAAAAAGTGGTGATGTATTTAATTATATTTTCAAAAATATTTATTTATATGAATAAATTGTAAATAATAGTGAAATGTTGAAAATTGTAATTTGATTTTTTTTATCAGTTTTAATTAGCGGAGAGGGGTCCATCATAATGGAGCAGGGTCCAATAGTGGGGATAGAAGTAGTCTTCAGTGGGCCCCATAGAGGAGTATTTTAATATCCAATTGCAAAACACTTTTTATCCAATAAGTACGCATAGTGACAAACCATGTGATGCCATATCAGCACACCAATAAAACATGACTTAGCGCACCACTATCGCTCTCACTTTTTTGGGGGGTCTTTTAGGATACCTCAACAAAAAGCATGTTGATGTGGCATCATATTTGATGATGTGGCCCTAAAACAAAATATAGAAGCACATAAGTTGTCAAATAAATTGTTGTACAAAATTGGGAGTGATTTGAAATTTCCACGTAGGATTTTGAGAAATGTGAAGTTAGGGTGCTCCACTATAGGCCCTTCTCCATTATAATGTGCTAAAATCAATAATTAGTTTATAAGAAGTATATTCATTCATAAATTTATTCAAATTTTTGTTTTAAATTATTGTGCACCATGATTTTGTTGCAAGTGTGAATAAGACACCCTATTGCAATTCCATAAAATATTTAATACACTTGCACTTACAATAAGATTAAAATGTCTTAGAATTAATTTATTTTAATTCTTATTAAACTAAGCTTATTCCCCTCTTAGATTAAATGTGCTTATGTGGCATCCATATGGTAGCCTATTCCCCTCCTATCTACATGTGGAAATTTTAGGCAGCAAAATAAGCCACCTCACATCATGTGTAGGGGGTGCAATGAAGACAATTAGACATGAATTATTACAAATATAAAGCAATGAGGTTTATTTAAAATTTATTCAAATCAACAAAGTGCAAAAACTAATCTTAATGGTGAATTCTAAGGCATTAACATGTAACCAAATAAAATATTTTTTTATTTTTAGAACTTTTGTAGTAAGGTGAAAATTGAAATAAGGCTAAATAAAGTGTGTTTCATGCTCTTCATCATCACTAATATTAAAGGATTTTTTCTTTTCTTGAAATATCATTGAAGATAATTAATCTTAACCTTATCCAACTTCAATTATAAAAAAGTTATAACATGCATGCACAATGATAGTCACATATTTTTTATATTGTGTTTGAATATCCTTTTAATAAGTAAATGAGTAGTTCTCTACAAACTCAACCACTAATAAGGTTCTTATATGAGTTGTATTCTTTAGTGCCTTCAATTATTTTTCTTTCAATTTTGTAAAATAGCTATGTTGTATGTATAAGACTAAATTTTCTAGTATATCAACTATCTGTGAATCTATCGGGTAGTACCAGAGCTGAATGTGGTGGTGCAATACTTTTTTCTCAAATGTAATGAAATTCAACCTCAATATTTTTTGTTTTCTCATGAAAAGATAGATTCTTCACAAGCATCAACACTCCTTATTATCACACTAAAAAATAGGTAGTTTTTCTTAAGGAATGTCCATGTCAATCAAAATGTAAGGTAACCAAATTTCTTCACATACAACTCCTTGTGCAACTGAATACTTAGCCTTAGTGGATGGGTGAGCAAAAACATTTTTCTTCTTGATAATCCATGAAATAGCTCCATATCTAAGATGAAAAGTATTGTTAGAGTAAATAGGATATTTACCTGCTTAAGTTTACTTAGGCATAATGCATTATACCTGCTTAAGTTTACTTAGGCATAATGTATTATAGTTTATTGTTGCATTTAATTAATAGGTAGTTGTTGTTAGATACATTTTTACTGGCTTTCCCCTTGCCTTTATAAGCAAGGCCAATGTGCATTATTCTTTATGTCAATTATTATTCACTCATTGGTGAAAGAGCTCTACTTCTCTCGTATTTGTGAAGGTTTGTATTATAGATTATGCTCTTGGGAGGTGAATTTACACCAACATGGTATCAAAGCTGACTATCTATAACTCCTTCTATTGAGAGTTTTCATTGGAGTCTGAGATCATTTATTTAGTGGAGATTATTTGGCATTTGAAATTTGTTAAATTTTAAAGTTGTAATTTTTGCTAATATTCCTTTCTTCTCCAATCTTTGCCAGAGATCTAGTTAATTACAAGAAGCACATTTTTTTGCAAGTGAGGAAAGTGTGATTTTTCTTGTTGAAGGCCAATATTCTTCATTGAAGGTGATCTGTTGTAGGCATCACTTTCAAGAAGCCAATGGCGAGTCGTCTAGTTTGAAATTGCAAATTGCTTTTTTTCGAGGTGCACATGGCCCCTCTAGTCCTACACACTATAAGTATCATGGATATTGTGATCATGATGATGCTCATAGTTGCTTTCATCATTGATTTCTAGACTTCCAAGTTTTAGGTATTGATCTCTATTGCAATGAATTAGTTTTATTGAGGCTATGTGATTTGGGAATGTCTTTCCTTTGAGATCTATTCTCGAGGGCGCTGTTGTTTGTAACATGGAGCAGCATGTAGGCGATCATGCCTCCTTTTCTAGAGATTTTGGAGACCTAAAATGCATTGTTACAAAAGTCTTTTATAGATGTGTTTGAAGCCACAACTTGTTGGGAGATTCCAATGAAGGGTGTAGGGTTTCCATTTTTCTCATGATTATTCTTGCTGGGTGTAAAAGAAAATCACTATTTTTTAACCTTGTTGAAAAACATTATCCCACATTGGTTGTGTGATGTGGTTTCTTGATATTTGTATAGCCTCTTACTCCCTTCATTAGTGTGAGAAAAGGCTCCATGTTGCTCTTGAAGATCTGGATAAAATTGAAAATGAGAAAGAAAATTTGAGGGAGAACTTAAAAGAAACAAATGAGTGTATCAAGAAACTGAGAGAAAAAATAAAGAAATTAAAAGAAAGATACAGAGAAGTAAGTGATTAGTTGAAAAAAGCAAATGAGGACATCACCGAACTAAAGGTACAAGTGGAAGAAAAGAAAAGAATTGAAGATTGTTAGAAAGCTAAAATCTAGAGCAAGATCAAGATGAATGTACAAAGCTTGAACAAGAAGTGGTAACCCTAAGACCTATCTGACTTGAAGAAAGCAAGAGCTCATGAGGAAAAATTCAAAACAAGTTCTACAATGCTTGATGAGTTTATTTTGTTTCAGAAACCCTCTAAGGACAAAGGTGGTTTGGGACTTGAAGAAGGACAAAGCTCAAAGGAAAATCAAACTCCTAGCAAGGTTGACAATCAAAGGAAGACTCAAGGAAATTGTAGAGATGAATAATCAAAGAAGTAATACTAGAAGGATTCCTATCAGACAACCTAATGCTCAAAGGTACCCATCTTTCAATCGTATGTGTTTTTCATGCAATAAATTTGGTCATAGAGCAACAAAATGTAGAAATAGAATGAATCAAAATGTTGGATCAACTCTTTTGGACAATGTTTTTCTTGCAATAAATTTGGACATAGAGCTACTGAGTGCAGAAGTCAGATAATGATGATGAATAGATTCAATACTAGTAGAATGATTCAATCTTGACACAAGAGACAAAATCCCCTTTTCCAACCAACCCAAATACAAAGAGAGAGATAGAAGTAAGTAAGCAAGTGATTCCTATTCAAGAGTAAGGAGCAAGAAAAGTTGAAGTCTTGGAGCAACATTATAGTTTTCTTGCAGGTCTTCAATATCACTTTCATTTCAAGATCAAGCATTTCTAAGGATTGATGATGGTTTCCTATAGAGGATCATGATGGATTATATGTTGGGGAGATGTAACCAGACATTAAACCCAGCCTAATGACTTGTTCCCTAAGTGATTCCATCTTTCATTATCATTCTACTTTCTACTTTCTACCTAAAGGAAGGTATATGCACCCTTATGGTTTATTAGGGTGATTGTAGATCTCCCAAAGTGAGTCATCATCATTTTCATGTTTCATTTATGCATCCTATTCTAGCACATTATAGTAGATTCTTGTTGTAGTTTAGTTCTCATAATATTAGACACACTTAAGATTAGGGCTCTCACACACATTTCCATTTTAGATCTATACTTTCCATCAAGGTTTAATTACCAAACTAGGGGTTTGACCTAAGAAAAACCCCCATAAACAAATCAATATACAACATTTTTTTTTACAGATTTTCAACAAGTTTGGATCCAGAAGTGGAGTTTGAAAGACATAGGAAGGAAGTGCAGAGATAGGAGAACAATTTCAAATCCTTATTTTCTGGAAAAGAGTATTGGGACTAAATCATCCATTTGAGCATATGAGTCATAGTATACCCTCTTTTCCAATCTTTTGTAGATCCATAAAAGTCACCAAAAGATTCTAGATTCTACTTAGATTCCTATAGCAGGACTAAATCACCCTACCTAGTGTATGAGTCCCAATACACTTCAAAAAGAAAATTTTTAGAGTTGCAGACCTTGGTTTGAATCCACATTCTTCCATAAGCCCTTCCATTTCATTCTCTTTTCTTAATATAATTTAATGTTTCCAAGTTTCTAGGGTTTAGTGCATGAGTTTTTTTGTTCCTCCTTTGAAACTTTATTTTAATGGTGAACCCTCATTTAATCACACAAGGAAACCCCTAGTCCTTCCCTCAATTGAGTCACTTGGTTGAGGGATCTTGGTTTCCTAACTAAACTGTGAAATAGGTCCCAAAGTTCCATCTCCTAAAAGGTGGACACCTCATTTCCTTTGGTTCAACTACTAATATGCATAATGAAATCTTTGAAAGGAAAGACGAGTGCAAACAAACTTCTCTAAAGTAAATCAATCAGGAGAGCATTGTAAAACTTTGTTTCAAATCCTTAAACTTTTATAGTTAACATTCAAGAATTCACACATGCAGTTAGATATTTTTTAGATTTAAAGCATTAAACTACAAAACATAGAGTTTACATGGGAAACCCCTTTTGGGAAAAACCCCACACATCAAAGCAAAGATAAATTGTATAATTTACTTTAATAAAATGTTACAATACAAGTTTCATAGTCTATGCTCTTATAGGTGTTGATGCATTGGGATACAAGTTTTAGAGTGAATCCAACAACAAAACACCACGTCTCAAATATTACAATCTCTCAACATACAACAAAGCACTAAGGCACTAATATATACTTCTCATACATGGGTGTTGAATATTTCCATGTGTCAATCTCCCAGTCTCTTCATGCATGGAAATTGAAACTGAAAATATGCACAAGTCTCAAGTGACTTGATTAGAAACCTATCAATCATGTATGTACATGCACCAACATGCAATAAAATACAAGAAAATGTAATGCTTTCTCCTCCAAAAAATAAGAAACCTCACATTTTGTACATCCCATAGAAAAAAATGAGTCAATTACCAATTTAGAACTCACCCAAGACTCCTACTCACTCTAAGTGACAACTCAATCTTTCTTAAGCAACTTCCCTTCAAAGCTTTAGTCAACAAGTCAAAATAATGCCACATGGCATCATGGTGCTCATCCTAGAGGTTTTCAAAATTCTCAATGCTCAAATGAGTTCCCAAGTGCCAAGTCTCACCTTTCATTGCTCCCACCTTTTTGAAGAGATAAACGCTCACACAAGTAAACCCTGCCAATACTTAATTCTAAAATAAATTGCCACATGTCATCATGGTGCCAATTTTAGAGGTCTAAATAATGTCTTTTCCCAATTGATTTCCCATGTGACATATGTCATAATTTTTTATTTTCACACCTTGCATGTAGGGTTTCAACTATCCACTAGGTCCCACAAAGTGACTTAGCAATTTGGAAACAAATATAATTGTATTTAAGAAAGAAAATTAGAAACTTAGGGGAAAAATAATTAAATAATTAATCATAGGACTCAGTAAGGTTGTGACACCTTAATCCCAAAATTCTACCACTTGTCGAAAGCCTTTAGGAGTCTTTCTATCACTGCTCAAGCCACAAGGTCCATCAAATCAACACACCATCTAAACCTTTTTTTTTCTTACTAGCTTTATTAGTGCATCCACAATATTCACCAAAGTGTCAACCTTTTCCAAGTTCACCTTTCCATATTCCACCATATCATGAATAAAATAGAACTACACATCAATTATGTGCTTTGTTTTCACATGGAAAGTAAGTATTTTTGCTAAACATATTGCACTATGATTTTCACAATAGATAGTAACTATCCTCCATCAAAACCAACATCTGAACATGGTCTCTTAAGATAAATGGCCTCTTTGCAAGCATGAGTAGTTTCCATGTGCTCAGCTTCAACAATGGACAAAGCAACTACAACCTATTGCTTACTCATCCAACTTATTACTAAACCATAGATTTTGTTTGTTTCTATAGCCTACTCTTGCAATCTTAGGATCTTTCACCTAAAAGGAGAGAGATAGAACCACAAAATTGTTATGGTTCATTCAAACTAATGATTGTGTGATGTTACTAAGACTAAATGAAATGTTGTAAATGCAACTAAATGATCTAATTGACGATTATGAATGCAAAACCTAAGAAATATGAAATGTTTGAAAACACAATGTGATATGCAAGAATGACTTAAACATGAACAAATGAATACAAAAATGAAATGGGCTGAACAGAGTGCACTTGGAGGTAGATTGAAGGCCTAAGAAGATTCTATAATGTTCGTAAAATCATTTTAGATCACCAACTATGGGACTCATTCACCACTAGTGGCAAATCAGTCCTACTACTGGCAAAAACACTTGAAAACTAGTTTCTAACTGTTGGGATCAGGAATATGATAGAATCTAATTTTTCAACTTTAAGGTGGGACTCATTCACCACTGATGGTGATTCAGTCCTCTCCCAAAATTATGTGAAATTAAAGGTCAATTCTATAGCTTGAGATCTGTACTTGTCTTCTTGTCGAGTTGACAGAGTGAAATCTACAGAAAATGTACTGTAGTTTGTCTCCAAGCTTGAAATAGGATTTAGTTGACTTGAAACACTTTATTGACTTCTTGACCACCTTTCAAGACCTAATTTCTTGACAAATATGCATACAAAAGTCACAACCTTATTGAAGAGATCTGAAAATATGTCAATGGTTGCTCCAAGATGCTTGATTGATGCTTGAATGAATAATGAAAAGTGCTCAAATTCTAATTGGTGTTTAGTGAATGCAAGTGAATGAGGAAGTTATACAGGGAGTAAAGTAGGGAAAAACTTGCTTATTTACATGCCTTTTGAGATTTGCCTAATAGCTTATTAATACATCATACAAAGTGACATAAGGTAATTTTGAATAAAAACTGAGAAATTTGAGTATCATGAATTTAAGGAGCCAAGAGGGACTCATTTCCACCCATAGGTGAATGGTTACATGAACTTAGCAAGATGGGTGTCGAGGAATTATCTTGCATTTAATGTTTTTTCGGGCTTCCATTCAAAAATACACTTAATTAAGTCTTATGAATGCATAAAGGGGTCATATAAAGCATAAGAAAGGTGTAAATAGTGAAATCAAGCTTAGAAAAGAATGAAATCTTGTTACAATACTTTACAACACTTCACAACACCTTCACAAGAAACCTTAATTTAAATGTTTAGGACCTAATGTGAATGCATAAGTTACATTGCAACATTAAATAAAAGCAAAATAGACCAAGCATAATGAGAGAAAGACCTAAAAGACCATCAAAATGTCATTGATCCATTTTTCTATGCTACATTTAGCCCCCAATTTAGTGAGAGGATGAACTTGCTGCAAACTCACACTAAAATAGCCATGCACATTGAGAGGGAGGTCCAAATGCACTTATTTTTAGCAAGATAGAATGACAATGATCAAGAGGGATGATCAAGCCCCCAGGATGAAGATCCCATGGAAATCTAAACATAAGAACAAAGGAACACACATGTGAAGTAAAAGAAGAAAAGGGAGAATCCGATCAAGCTTTGATTGTTTGTCCAACTAGTTGTGGATTAGATCTACCAACTGTTTGTGAGAAGAAGAAAATTCATACTCACTCTAGGGCGACGAAACTGATGGTTGTCCCCATTGTGGATCATATACACTAGTTGGCATGCACTCACAAATACATAGGTGGCTATGGGGAAAGTTGTGCCACTGAATGGGCTTCTTGCTCAACCATATAAAAGTTATACCTCCTAATAACTTTAACAAAGTGCTACAAAGGAAAATTTCTATTTGTGCTTCATGAGACAAGAAAATATTCATATGCTTAGAACTCATGAAAAAAGAGGATAGTACCATAGGCATGCAAGCTACGCTAAGCAAGGTGGTAAAGATGTAAAATGTAAAATGTAAAAGAAAGTTCAAAGGAGTCTTGTTATGTTCACACAAGGTTTGTCACTTAGGGAACATTGTGTCTAATGTCTCAAAGAGATGACCAATCAAAGAATAAAATATTCATGACTTAGGGGATGAAGTGTGTTGCATCAAACCACCAAGAGGAATGTAATATGCTAAGATAGATCACACTTATGAAGGACATCACACCCAATGTCATCCAAAAAGTGGAAAACACATCGTATGAAGCAAAAATGTTGCACTAAGAACCAAGAATGCAAATGAATTATGCTAATGTATGCCACTCACTTTAAAGGAATTGCTACACACTGATCTGTGAGCAATTACTTTAAATTAGTGAAGGAAAGATGCAAAAAGAAAAGAAGACATGAGAGCCAACTTGGAAAGCCCCTATGCCAAGTCATATGTTTCCAAGGAAGGTTACATCATGTTAACAAAAAAGAAAACAAAATGAAGAGGGGTTTCCCCCAAAAAGGAACACACCAAACACATAAGGGATCTATGGATTTGGGGTCAATATGTTTGTTGCTGCAATGTTTTGATTGAAGAGCTCAAAATTGTCATAGTTCCACAAAAGCATAGAAGCTGGAAGAATGACACAAATGGGGTGAAAACAAAAAAAATAAATTATGAACATTTTGGAGTCAACAAGGAAGAACATTACTGATCTCAAAAGCAGCGCATCATCCCCAAAGGAAAAACATAGCGAAAGCAAAAGGCAAAAGTGCAGGTCAACATGAAGGGGGAACATTTTGTCTCAAATGTCTTCAAGCCATCCCCGAGAAAGGAAAAATAAAAGAAAAAAGAACAAAGCGAACCATTTGGATCAACATGGAAGAGACATAGGGCATCTGTACACTTTGCGTCATCCCCAAAAGGAGAAACATATAACAAAAAGGGAAAAAGTAAAAGGACCTTTTGGGTCAACATGGAAGAGACATAGGTCATCTCTATGCTTTGTGTCATCCCCAAAAGGAAAACACAAAACAAAAGCGAAAAAGGCAATGTATGACATATAGAAGAATAGAAAGGTACAAATAGAGGAAATGCACAAAGAGAGCTCGAGAACATCAAACAAACATTATGGCAGAACACAATATGCACACAAAATTTTAAATGAAAGAGAAAATAAAAGAAAAATGCAAAATTATAGTAAGGAGAATGTAATTCAACCATCTAACAAGTCCTCCACCTCTCAATCATGTTTAGTGTATTGCGAGGGCGGTTGACTATCCAAAGGAAGAATTGAAAGTGCCGAACTAGGAAATGTACCAGGTTCTTCACTTGGTGTAAAAGATTTATCATTTAATCTCATGGTAGATGAAAATAAAGAGTTTAGATTGTTATGCACTTCTTCATCTATTTTTGTGATCTCCTCATCATCTTCATCATCAAGATTAATGACGATGGGAGGACGAAGGTTTATTTCCAAGGAAGGATGTATCAATAGTTGTGGTTGTTGGATCAGATCATTTTGTTGTGAGGATTAGACTCTACTATCCTATGGCGGGTCAAAAGGAGGGTGATCATTTATTGCTTCTATCAAAGGTGGAGGTTTATTTTCCTTGTTTTATTCCATTCGTGATTGACGAGCAAGGAGACGACGATGACGCCTATGCTCCCTAGCTCCGCGGTTTCGTTTAATTCTATTTTGAAGTTGTTGAGGTGTAAGAGCGGGTTGATCCACCATAGGTTCCTTTTCTTCTAGAGGGGGAAGAGTAGAATAAATTGGAGAAGATGGGTCAATCACTTTCTCTTTAGCTTTATAAACTTGTTTAATGTGAGGAGGTGAATGACTGGGTTGGTTTCGTTATCTCGGGGTCGTTTAGATGATGAAGGGGAAGTGTTTGTTGTTGGTTGCTCATGAGGTTTCTTTGCTTGTTCAGGTTTAGAATTAGGATGAAGCATCATCTTGTCTTTGATGGGAGGAGTGGAAGTGGAAAACGAAATTGGGTGAAGAGACAAGTTGGCTATCTGTTTGGCTTTAAAATTTTGATAGGCTATGAAAAAGAAATATTTATGAGGGGTGATGGGCTCCATAGGTTCAAGCCAAAAGGCTTCTAAGGAAAAAATACCTTTAGAAGGCAATGGATGAAAACCACTGTGTACATGGTAAATATTTCATTGCCATGTGGAAACTTCAAACATTTGTGAACAACTGAAGGGACCGCTTTCATCAAGTGAAGCCAAGGGTGACCTAGCTATAGAAGAAATTGATCTGATTGTGGAATAATAGAAAATGTTACATCCAAAGTTTTGGGTCCTATTTGTAATGGGAGTATGATCGATCTGATCGTAGGGGATGCAAAACTAGTATGTGTTTTAATCCATGTAGTTGGTTTATCATAATCTTCTTGATAAAGTTCATGTAATACTAAAAATGTTGAGATTATGGATGCACAGTCCTTGAAGCTGTAGTCTTCGATGGAGGACCTTTAAGCCAGGAAAGATAATCAACCACCCAGAAAGTGTTGCAACAATGGAATGCTAATTAAATATTCTATTGATATGATGATTGATTGATATATTACAAATGAACAAGATGCCTGATTATATAGGCAAGAGGTAAAACCTAATATGCATGAGATGTTGACATGTGTCTTGATCAAACAACATGTAACAACATGTGAACCCTAATGGTGATGATCATTAAATGATGAGATAAGTTCTAGAAGGAATCTTATCTCCTACAAATAAGGAAGAGAATATTATCCAATTTATTAACTGATTTATCTAATAATGCAACCTAGGACTTAACTAATTAAATGCAAGACCTAAGTTAACTTATGCTAGTGTAATAATTAATTAATAAATTACACCAACAAAAAATTCTTCCGCGATCACATTCTTGCCACAAGTGGGATCTATTAATATGATCCCATTGGTGGGATTAACATAGATTCGGTCAGCTATGTAAAGAGCACCATCGAGAAGCTTTTTAAGTATATCATGAGAAGAAAAGGTAATATCAAGATATTTATTTGTTGGGCTGTTACGAGGGACAATGTCTGTCATACCCACAAGTTCATCCATAGGATTAACTTCGGTAACAATTGTCTAGAGCAATATGATGTTGTTCATTATTTGTATTAAAATGTTCATCACATGAGTGTTTGAAGGTTCATTAGCCTTGAAAAATGAAACATTGTGTTTAGGCATGGGGTTGGTGAAAATTTGTAAATTTTGATTAGGGGGTGCAATGGAATTATTGCCTTTATCATTTACACCCACAGTGGGAAAATGACCCAAATAATGAGGTCTTGAACTAAGTGTTTGAGACACTTACATTGTTCGGTGTCATGTCCATTTTGGCGATGAAAATGACAATAAGGATTTGGTTTAAAGGTGGGTGGTAAAGACTTGGTGGTATCAAATGGTTTAACGGTAGGCAAAGTGATCATCTATTATAGGAGCAATTGATTCATTGTGTTATGGAGGGTATCGAGTAAGGGTGTAAATTGTCTCTTTGGGTCCCCATAGGTAAAGGGCACCACTGCTTTAACAACTGCCACTTGATTAGGCACAGGTTGAGTTGGTTGTAGGGGAGGTGGATTGAACTGTAAGAAACCTCGATTTGGTTTTCTAAAGTTTTTCTCATTGTTTTGGTTGTTTTCTTCAGACTTCTCAACTTGGTTAGAAGTGAACTTTGAATCATGACTAGAAACCGAGTTGCGATAGTCACAAAGGGTTGTGCATAAATGCATGAATAGAGGAAATTTCATTAGAGTCAACTTATCTTGAAGGTTTGTGTGCAATTTTTCAATAAAAATCTTTTGGAGATGTGAATCAAGAATCTTGACATCAATTTGAGCATACAATGACTGATATCTTGAAATGAAATCAATTAATTTTTCATTTGCATTTTATTTACATTGCATTGAATTATCCATTATCTTTTTGGGAGTCATATGAACTTGGAAGTGACTTATAAAGGCATCCACAAGTTCATCGAATGATTAGGTAAATTTGAAAACCACTCCAATGCAGTGTCCTTTAAGGTTCTAGGAAAAAGTTTGGCTAATAGCTTATTGTCAAGGACAAAATCACTGCACAAGGTTGTATAAGCATTGACATGATTAGTAGGGTATCCTTTACCTTCGTACTTCTCAAACCTAGGCATCTCAATCCCTTGTGGCATTAGGGTTCTTAAGATCTCTAAAGATAAGGGGCTACTATGAACATGATATGTGGGTGGAGCATTTTGACTTTGGATAATTGTGAATATTTGTTGTTGCATGGACACAATGGTGTTAAAGAGTTTCATAATGATGAGATAGGTCTAAGTGGTATGAGGTGGAAGGAAAAATGGTGGAGTGTATGTAATGTTAAAGGAGAAGTGAAGGGAACACTAAGAGGGGTGAAGGTGGAAGAGGGAACATTCGATGCCACGAAAGAACTAGGAATGCTACTTGGAATAACAAAAGAAGGAGTTACATGACTAACTTGTTGCATGGTTGTTGTAACTTGAGGAGTGGTATAAGTTGGTATGGATGTTATGGTTGAAGGGGAAGGAATGTGAGGTCCTTCTTGGTTGACAACAATGTTTGCTAATTGGGAAGTGGAAGGAGCATGTTTATTGTATATCTCAACAATTATTTTCATAACTTGTAAGCCATCATCACTTTCAATCAAGTGATGAAGGTTTTCTATGGTAGAGGTAGTGGTGGAAATGTTTTCAAGGGATAAATCTTGTTTTAAATGTGCAAAATCCTCATGAATACTAATGACTTTTTCTTTCTGAATGAAATTAGTTTGTGTGTCAACATGCATTAGATGGAAACGTGAAGGAATATTAGTGGTAGTATCCATGCCTAATGCACCATTTTCTATACTAGGAGTAGGAGCTCTTGAGATCCCAAGGTCCACAATGAAAGTGTTATTGTGGGAAGCCATGAGTCTAGAACTTTATCTCACTAAAGTATTATCAATGGGGCACCAAACACTCATACAAGTACCACAAAGGAGGGCATGAATGCCAATGCAATGCAATCTAAGAGTGAAAAATGAAAATAACAAAAATTATATAAATTGAAATAGAGAAATAACAACAGAAGAGTGATGCAATAAATGCCTAGAAAATTCCTAAAAATGCAGTTTAAAATGTGTAGGTGAACTAATTCACCTTGGGTGGCAAATGAGTCTAGTTATGATATTTTTTTGTGTTTTTTAGAAAATTTAATGTGATTTCAATGCTTTTCATATGCCAACTAAAGATGTAAATGCATATTTTTATTTTTTAAATGATTTGATATGCAAAAATGAAGTCTAAATGAGTCTTACACTAATGTAATTTGAGAAACTCTAGGATGCAAAAATAAAGCAAGACCTAATTGAATGTTGATGCAAAGAAAACCTAGGATGCAAGATGAAATTAAAATAAGAAAGATAAAGTGTTCAATAGTCAGGTTCACCAAAATGAACTATAGATTTTGTTTGTTTCTATAGGCTACTCTTGCAGTCTTAGGATCTTTCACCTAAAAGGAGAGAGATAGAAGCCAAAAATTGTTATGGTTCATTCAAATTAATGATTGTGTGATGTTACTAAGACTAAATGAAATGATGAAAATACAACTGAATGATATAATTGACTAATTATGAATGCAAAACCTAAGAAATATGCAATTTTTGAAAACACAATGTGATATACAAGAATGAACTAAAACATGAACAAATGAATACAAAAATGAAAGGGGATGAAAAAATTGCACTTGGAGGAAAATTGAAGACCTAAGAAGATTCTGGAATGCTGGTAAAATCAGTGCAGATCACTAGTGGGACTCATTCACCATTGATGGTGAATCAATCCTACTACTAGCAAAAACACCTAAAAACTAGTTTCTGACTGTCGGGATCTAGAAACTGATAGAATCTAATTTTTCAACTTTAAGGTGGGACTCATTCACCATTGATAGTGAATCAGTCATCTCCCAAAATTTTGTGAAATTAAAGGTCAATTTTCAGCTCCAAATCTACACTTGTCTTCTTGTCGGGTTGACAGAGTCAAATATGCAAAAAACGGACTGTAGGTTGTCTCTAAGCTTGAAATAGGATGTAGTTGACTTGAAACACTTTATTGACTTCTTGACCACCTTTCAACACCTAATTTCTTGACAAATCTACATACAAAAGTCACAACCTTGTTGAAGAGATCTAAAAATATGTCAATGGCTGCTCCAAGATGCTTGATTGAATAATGCAAAGTGCTTAAATTCTAATTGATATTTAGTGAATGAAAGTGAATGAGGAGATTGTAGAAGATGTAAAATAAGGAGAAAAACACTTATTTATACACTCTTGTGCCCTAATAACCCAATAATACAACATCACAGGTTGACATAAGGTAATTTTGAATAAAAACCTGAAAGGAAATTTGATATATTTTGAATTTGGAGCCAAGAGGGACTCATTTTCCACCCATAGCGAATGGGTCCCACCTTGGAATTGTAAGTGTTTATCAGGAATTATCTTGCATTTAATGTTGTTTGTTAGGCTTACATTCAAAAATATACTGAATTAAGCCTTATAAATGCATAAAGGGGTCATATAAAGCATAAGAAAGGTGTAAATAGTGAAATCAAGCCCAAAAAAGCATTAAATCTTGTTACAAGACTTTAGAAAACTTCAAAATAGGATTTGATAAATGATGAAAAGATGATTTTTAGGTGAATTGTAATGAGAAGGGTCTAGAAAAGTGTAGAAATGTGTTACAACACTTCACAACACCTTAATAAGATACCTTAATTTGAATGTTTAGGACCTAATGTGAATGTATACATTACATTGCAACATTAAATCAAATAAAAATAGACCAAGCATTATGAGAGAAAGACCTAAAAGACCATGAAAATGTCAATGATCCATTTTTCTATGGTACAATTACAACACCAAACATCATGAAAACATATCCACTGGTAGATCTCCTATTGTCAATGTCACTGGCCCAATCTAAATCAACACATGTCCATGAATGCTCATTGAATGTCGAGGTCTAGTAGAATAACCATGAAAACACATGGAATAGTTGAAAGCACCCTACAAGTACCTTAACACTCTCTTCACTACATCCCAGTGTACCTGTATACACTTAAAAATGGTCATCATATTCAACTAATTAAATACAAGCTATTTGATTAATGTTTCGACTATGTATAAATAAAGTCTCACTTTATTTTTATTGTTCACTCTTCTATTAATTCTCCAAAATCATATTCTTCTAAATAATTAAATAAACAAAGTATCCTAAAGGTGTTTATTTAATTAATCTTCCTTAATCCTGATTAAGAATTAGAGCACATGTCTACTACTTTTTCTTGTGCCACCTCACAAATGAAAATAAATAAGCCTATTTATTAATTAGAATTATCCTCACACACTTCCACCAATTGGAAAAAGCACATGGCTTTATTCTCCCACACTTCCAACACATTTGGAGTATATGGGTCTTTGTTTCACACACTTGGGTCTCCCATCCAAATGGCATGTTGCCCATTGGTCAAGAGATTCCTCCACACACATGGCATGTTGTCTTTGGTCAAGGGGACAACATCTTGATTCCCCCTATCTCCACTGTCTATTCTTTCTCCTTCGAATCTAGACCGTTGATAGGTGCCACCTCACCAAATTCTTGAGAAACCCTATAAATACACCCCCTTGCCTTTGCATTTATCATCCGCATTTGAAGTAAAGTTATTATGCAAGTTTATCGTAGGAGCTTGGAGCATTCTTGGAGTCTTATAACTAGTTTTCATATCATGTTTAATGTTGCATTCTCATCCTAGATTAACATATTGCTTCATAGTTGCATTTTATCATCCCCATTGCATCATAGTTTCATTTTAGATTAGTTTTCTTTTTTGTTACATTTGAGCATATGCATAATCATGAATAGTTCATTTTAGTTTCATATCATCTCACTCATCTCCCCTTGTTCATTTATCATCAACATCATCCTTCATTTATCATCGTATCCATCATCATTTCCATCATTTTGTTTCATTTAGAAGCATACCACTAATCCTTCCTGCACACATTTGCACATATAAATCATCTTAGGTTGCATATTAAGCATCAAATCTCATTTTCTAGGTTGTCATTTTAATAACCATTGTGCCCATAGAAATCTGAGGGCCAAATGGTTTAATAAATCCCTAGAAATAGAGGACAATGATATGTATTCGAAAGGTTTGATTGTATTACAAATAGAGTAGTTTACTTGATAAAACTTTGAATGTAAACTATTTCATTAAGGTTTGTTTTGACATTAAATCCCTCCACATTTGATACACACATAGTACCATCAAGGATTAGCCATAAATCGACTAATAACTCTCACTACATTGGCAATTTCTGGCCTCCTATAGACCAAAGCATACATCAAATTTTCAAAAAAACTTGCATAAGGAACTCTGGTTATGTCCTCCATCTTGGTAGGATATTTTGGATAATCCTCCACAGAAGCTTCATCCCCTAAACAAATGGAACAATGATCTTTTTGCAAGTAGTCATGTTGAATCTCTCCAACACAAAGTTCACATACTTTCTCTAACTAAGACAAATCTTTATATTAGATCTATCTCTTCCCAATACCAAGAATATACCTCACTACACTTAGATATTTCATCTCAAGTTGTACTGACAAATAAGACTTCAAATTTGAAATTATGCTTTTCCATTCCCAATGAACAACATATCATCCATATATAGGACAATAATGAGAATATGACCAATTTCAACCTTGTAATTGACATAATGGTCATATTTGGATCTCATGAATCACAACAGTAACACATAGGTATCAAACTTCTGGTACCACATCCTATAAGATTATTTCAGACCATACAAATATTTTCTCAACTTCCACACTAGATTCTCTTTACCTTTCACAAAAAAATTCTTAAATGGTCATGACATAAATTTCCTTCTCCAAATCACCATGAAGGAAAATTGTGTTCACAACCATTTTCTTGACTTCAAAGTCATAAGTTGTTGCAAGTGATAAAAATAACTGAATGGATTTCAATTTGGCTACATGAGAGAAAATCTCCCCATAATCTATTCCCTCCACTTAGGAATATCCCTTCATGACCAACCTTGCCTTATGCTTCTTTAACACCCATTTGCATCCAACATTATTTTTTCCTTTTGGAAAAGATACCAGATCTCATCTAGCATTATTTTTCAATGCGACCATCTCTTCATTCATGCCTCCCATCCATGAATTTCCGTCACACATACCCATAGCCTCTCTAACAATCACAGGCTAATCATTGTTAGCAATCAAAGAAAAAAAGCAACTAGAATCCTACATAGAATACCCAAAGCTATTAGGTTGCCAGCTTTCACATGTAGACCTCCTCAACTATTGAGGTTTTGACTCTTCTTGAAAACTTCAAAGGTGTTATAGCTTTCCTCATCATCAGGTCCACTAGGAGTACACAACTCATCGCTCTCAGGAGTAGATGGAATTTGAACTACCTCCTGCTTCTCTTCATTCTCTGGTTGTAGAACAACTGTGGAAGGTTTTATCTCATGAAATATCACATTTCTACTATACAGTACCATCTCTACAACTAGAACCCAAACCTTGTACCCTTTCACATCGACTCCACAGTTGATGAAGATACACTTCACTACCTTGTTCTCTAACTTAAATATTTTCACACTAGCGGCATAAGCATATGCCTCACAACCAAAGACTCTAAGATGTCTTATCGAGGGCTTCTTGACATACCAAACCTCAATGATTTTCCTTTCAACAAGTGTCAAAGTAGGAGATCTATTAATTATATAACATTCAAAGGCTACAAATTCAAGTCAAAACTTTTGTTCAAGGCCAACACCACTCAACATACTCCTAACCCTGTCTATTAGCATTTTGTTTATCCTCTTTACAACTCCATTTTGTTGTGGGGTGTATAGAGTTGTCTTGCTTCTCTCAATTCAATTGTCCTTATAGAACTGTTGTGCATGTTTTGCACACACGCCTCGCCATAGGCAGGGACCCCCTTTTTTCGCTCCCGACAGGCTGCTTTGCTTCTTTCTTGTTTTGCGTGCCCCATTTCCAAGCCCAAATTGGTCATGTGCCATCAAACGATCAAATTTCCCTACCCAAATTCACGTACTTGGGGTATTCAAATCTGCAGAGAAATAAAGTCCCCATCCCCTTTCTGCCTTTTGTCTTGCTTTGGTTGTTTCAGAAACATCCGTGGACCCCTGTCGGTCCAATTTCCACATTTTTGGCTTTGGGGACAACTTTTTGGTGGATTTGGAATGTGTTTGGAGTGTTTCAATGAACTGCCAAGGTTTCGTCAATGTTCCATTAAGTTTCAATGGTTTCAGAGCTTTCCCTCTGAAATTCCCTTCCTCCTTGGTTGTTTGGAAACATCTGTGGACCCCCGTCGCTCCCATTTCCTCATTTTTGACTTTGGGGTCACCCTTTTTTAGATCTGGGATGTGTTTGAAGTGTGTAAATGAACTGCCAAGGTTTTGTCAATGTTCCGTTAAGTTTCGATGGTTTCAGAGCTTTCCCTCCAGAATTCCCTTCCTCCTTGGCTATTTGGAAACATCCGTAGACCCCTGTCGCTCCCGTTTCCTCATTTTTGACTTTGGGGTCACCCTTTTTTGGATCTGGGATGTGTTTGAAGTGCGTAAATGAACTGCCAAGGTTTCATCAATGTTCCAAGTTTCGGCTGGTTCTTTAACTTTCCCTCCAAAATTCCCTTCCTCCTTGGCTGTTTTGAAACATCCGTGGACCTCTGTCGCTCCCGCTTCCTCATTTTTGACTTTGGGGTCACCCTTTTTTGGATCTGCGATGTGTTTGATGTGCTTGAATGAATTGCCAAGGTTTTGTGAAAGTTTAGTTAGGTTTCAGTGGTTTCGGAGCTTTGTCCCCCTTTTGCTATTTTGGAACTTTTGACGGCCACCTCCTTCTCGGCCTCCGGAGCCCGGTCCCTCCATGGCCATTTCTGGGGCTCCGCCTCTCCGTGGCCATTTTGGAACTTCTGCCACCTCTTCCTGGGCTCCAGCCCAAACCCTCCAGGTCAGCTTTTTCCGGGCTCCACCTCCATGGCTTGGAACTTCCAGGCTAGCCTTCCTTTCCGGCCCCGGAGTCGCCCCTTCATGTGGTCAGCCTGCCCGCCTCCCGTACATTATTTTAAACTTCCCGCGGCCACCTCTTTTCCCGCCTTTTGAGCCTCGGCTCCCTCCGTGGCCATTTCGCTTGCCTCTCCGCATATTTTGCAACTTTCGGCACCACCTCTTCCTGCCTCGAGCTCAGCCCTCCGTGTGGCCGCTTTTCTCTGTGGCTTCACCTTCTCCGTAATATTTTGGAACTCCGCAACCACCACCCTTCCTCGGCCTCCTGAGCCCGCCCCTCCGTGGCTGTTTCCGGGGCTCCGCCTCTCCATTGCCGTTTTGGAACTTCCGGTGGCCACCTCCCTCCCGGCCTCCGGAGCCCGGCCCCTCCGTGGCCGTTTCCAGGGCTCCACCTCTCCGTGGCCATTTTGGAACTTTCGGTGGCCACCTCCCTTTCGGCCTCCAGAGCCCGGCCCCTCCATGGCCATTTCCAGGGCTCTGCCCCTCCGTGGCCGTTTCCGGGAGTCTGTCCCTCCTTGGCTGTTTTGAACATCCGGGAGCCTATCTCCTTCCTGGCTATTTTGAACATCTAGGAGCCTGCCTGCTTCCCGGCTGTTTTGAACATCCGGGAGCCTACCTTCTTCCTGGCTGTTTTGGCTTCTATCAGTTGTTTGCCTTCTAGCTTTCTTCCACTGTCTTTCTGCCCTCTTGCGCTTGCACCCTTGAAGCACACATTAATGTCTATGGCCCAAATGAGCTCCAAATATGAATATCAAGATATTTTGATGATGCATGGATAGATCTAACAGGGAGTTTGTAGGTTTGACTGACATTTTCCTTAACTCATGTATAAATGCACTTACGACACTTCATGTTTGCAAGAGTCAAGAAGCCTTCTGTAGGTCTATCGAAGAGGCCCATTGAGGGAGTTATCCTGCCTTTTTCCAGATGATGATGATTTCTAAGGAGCTTTCTGCCTGAATCAGGGGCCACCAATCCATTGATGCCAATCATCGACAGACTCGTTTGATCAAAGGAAGAACACTGCAAGCACATCAAGTAAAAGACAACTTTCAGGCAGTTTTAGCTACAGTGAAAAGGGCAATCAGCTAAATGACAAAATTGCTACAATAACTGGCACTAGATGACAAAACAGGGAAAATACAGGGAATGTATTTTAAAATTGCTAGATAATGAGGGGTAGGTGAAACCCTAATGTAATTGAATCTGATCCACTCATTGTAATCGAATCCTAGCCATTCATTTGGGCTTTGGAAAACTATAAATAGGGGCTTGCCCCTCATTTGTAAGGGTTGGAGAGCTGTTGTAAAAAGCATTTGCAGCAATAGAAGACAACATTGCTTGATTTTATGGATGTTTTCTTTGATTTTTCTTATCTTGCATGCATAGTTTTTCCTTCCATGTTAGTTTTAATGTTAGTTTCTTGAATGGGAGTGGTGATGGTGTATGCTGTTTCAGTATTTGATGGATTTCTAGCTCATGCTTTTTGTGGTTCATTGATGATGAGTCACTTTGCAAAGCTAGTCTGAGCTCTTTACTTCATTGCTGCAACTTAGTTCAATTACATGTGCATGTGTGTATGTGTAATCTGAAAATCTGCAGTCCTTAGAAGATTGCATTGGTTTTGTGCAACTGTAGGTTTCTCTTGGCCAAACAAAACCCAGTTTAGGAAGTTTGTCTACTTTAGCAGCCACCATTGTTACTGTTCATTCGTAGCTTAGGATTAGAAAAGCTTTCTTAACCCTTCTCCTTTTGCTATTTCTTTTAATCTTTGGTTAGAGTAGGACCCAAAGCATCACCATGAAGCTAAATCAGATGAACTTGATGAGTTTCAGCTTGCTGTTTTGAGTGGACAGCCACTGTTCATTCACTTTTAGCACTTTGAAACTGCATTTGCAAACCCAACTTCCCATGCTTTGTAACTCATCTGTAAGTCCGCCTTGTGATTCCAGCAAATCACATCAAACAACTAAGATATTCCAAGCACTGTCAATACTTGACATTAGAGACCCTGGGATAGTGTTCTGCAATCTGATTGTGGAAGATTGTCTTTCAAGAGAGGTAGTGCACCTACGCACTGCCTGTGTTGAAAAGTGCATAAAAACACATCAACAAGAACCTGTCCAAATTTGTAGAACAAAACTCACTACCATTATGCATCCTCAAGCACTTAATTTTCTACCTGGCTAGTTTTCAACAAAGGATTTGAATTCCCCAATTTCTAAGTTGCCTCTAATATATCCTTAGTCTCAATGTTCGGATTGAATGATTAGCTAGGCTCACACAAGAGATCAAGTCTTTCATCCATACAGATATGATTAATTTTTTCCCAAAATAAAGTTTCAAAACTCCTCTAATTGTTTATCTTGAAGAACAAGTCTAAACTTAGCTACTAAAATTTCATCATTAGAGCTTGATTCATTTGGTTTGATGATTTGAGTAGCAAAATCAAACTCCATATTTATCATATTTATCTTAATGATATTAAGTGATTCATTAATAAATAAGGTACTATTCACATTAAGCTTTGGCTAAGTGTGAACATCACATAATGGAATAACATTCACCACTATGGATCACTTTTAATCCTCAAGGGATTGATTAACATGTTCTTTGAATTATTGAAATACTTGAATCTCCTCAACTATATCAAATTGTAAACTAACCAAGTGCATATCAATTAATAAATTGAAACAAACCATTAACTAATAACAATTATTTATCTTTATTTCGACAATCATGAAATTGTTCCATTTCTAAATCTATTATTTTAGAACAATTTATTTACAAATGAATCATTAAATAAAATTAAAAAATAGATTACAAACATAGATAGCATGAATTTCGAGTAAAAGAAACGAGAAACCCATCTTCAAATATTTATTACCACAATCAATATATGTTGGAGTATTATCTTCCCTATGCCGGACATAAAACTTAGTCAAAGTAGCAAAAAAAAAAAAATTGTTAAAAAAAAGAAGATAAGATGTCACAATCAAAGTTACGTCGTTTTTTTTTCAAAATCTCCAAAAAAATATACAAAAGAACATATAAAAACTAAATGAAAATGCACAGTGAAAATTTGCAGAAACAAATCAAAGATGAAAGAAGACCATTTTTTTGGTTGATACAGGATAACCAATAAACCAGGGGTGCTCCTGCATCAAACACTCCTAGTAAAACCGGCGCCACATGGACCGGAAACGTCTAGCCATTGGAAAAGAGGGTCACAGTCTCCATCAAAAGAAGGGATGGATCTCCAAACACGATTGCATATATGGCTTTGAGAAGCAGCATAGTGGTTTTGCAAAGGATCCAAATGGTGCGATGATTGGTTTTGCGCTTGGGTTGCCTCTGCAGAGTTAGTGATGTGGTCGGCGCTGCTGTTGAGTGTCGATGGCCTGAAATGTTGGTTGCTTCTGTCAACAGGATTCGAGAATTACATAATTGCCTCTGGCGAACAACCGATGCGTTGAAATCTTGGGCGGATGGCGTCACCAAGGCTTCGTCGAGAGAATTATCGTGCATACTGTACGTTGTCTCGGAGGCTTGCATGAGACACCGAACGTGGATGTTGTAGTTTGTGGAGACGTAAGCCCATCCTCGGTTTCCTTGACCGCACTCATCACAGGGGGATGACAAATTTTGGGAAAGACGGACAGTATTGGAGGCGAATTGGGGGATTTTAGGAAGGCGTGCACAGGAGGGATGCAGAACGTCACCACTCGAGCTGCAGTAATACCTCAAACCAGATACAGATTTCTCACAAGCGGAGCACCACAGAAAGCCTTTAACAGAACTTGACAACAATTCCATTTTTGCACCACTTAATGGGTGGGGAATGGAAGGAGAAGCCATCGCACAGAAATTGTGCATGTCGTAGTCACAGGCATCGCATCTGTATCTCCAACCAGTGCCTTTCTCTTGGCAACCGTCGCATATATAGGCAGTACTCAGATCAATGGCCGCAAGGCTGTGGCCGTGGCTTCGAACACGTATGTCTATCAACATTCTCAATTCTCTCACAGAAATGATTTGAAGACTTTGTTGTATGCACAGTTTGGTGAGTGTATATAGACTTCTTAGGAAAATGTTTAGGGGAAAAGTCTGTCATGTAAAGAGAAACATTCTACGAAATTGTTACAGAAAAAGTCGTTTAAGTCATTGGAATCGTACGCAGGTATTTAGCATTGATGGACCATAAAAAACGGTCACAATTCGTAGACAGTTCTTATGCTGAATGAACAAGACATCGTATCGTACACGTTATAGAACTCCCTTCGTAATTCATAGAAATTGATAGGGGAGAGAGCTAGTTGGACGGGGTCTAATCGGTGACATTTTGATTATTTATTAAATCTAATTATTTCAATGACATAAACAAATTTTAATCAATAATTTTTTTTTTCATTGTCATAATATACATAAATAAATAATGATTGCATACATAATATATTAATACAATTTTTAAATATTAATATTAATTATATCTAAATGTCTACATCTCTTCCAACTTTTAAATCTCATTTCCTCTCACCTAATTCATTTCTAGCATTTATTTCACTCTCATCTACCATTGTACCTAAGATTATAAACAACATATAAGAGTCACCATAAATTCAAAGGTAAACAATACATTTTCTTAATAAAAAGAAACAAATAACAAAATTAATCTATGAAATGAATTACAAAAAATAAAAATTCAATCTATAAAAATTGAAGAAATCCTACTTAATCCATGACAATAAAAAACAACCAATAAAAACAAGTCCATAAATCAAAAAATAGAAAAATCAATATTCAAAATGGTATAAAATTCAATATTGAAAGTAGTAAATTTTTTTCTCTATATCTATTTAAAATTTTAACTATTTACATTTCTCTATAGCATCTATGCTCCTACATTAGTATTAGTTATATAAAAGTTCCAATTTGCAACTATTCTAATCAACTAGGCATTATTCAGGTGCCTTACCTTGATTTATTTTTTCACTCACATTTTGTTAAATCATACCAATTTCTATTAACTTTCTATGAAATAAAAAAATAAATTAATGTTAAATGAACTACATAAAGTACTTATATTTAAAATATTTTCTTTTAAGTGTCTAGAGAGTTGAAAAGAAAATAATATATAGATTGCTAAACAAAGAAATTTATGGTTAGCATTGAAAAGTAGCATCTAAAGTTGAATGTTAAAAAAGAGTGTAATTACTCAAATATCTTTAGGTTAAATAAAACTAAACCAAAAAACATTGTATAAAATATAAAACATAAAACCATCATGAAAATTTGTGTTAATATATTCTTAAACTCTCCAGAATTTGATGTGCAAGTTCTAATAAACTAACAAATGCATCTTACCATTTTGTATATTTTGTCTTTCTATATTCATGTGGATATAGGTACACATTTTCAATTCTAAGCAAATATTAGTCTGGAGAACTCAAGATATGCAAGAACCAAGAAAGAAATATAAGCCCAAACTTCATAGTTCTCATGATCTTGTCATTTACACAATATCAAAAATGTAATAGAAGACCATAATAAATTCCTACATAAGAATAATCAAGCATATGTTATATTCTTGTATTTTTTAAGTTGATAATTTGTTCCTAAATAGAATAAGATTAATTAGCAGGTGATTTTTTCCAAGGGGAAAATTAGATTGTCAAAAAAATATTTTGATCTTCCACAAACATTAAACTCATAATTATTTGTAGTATATGTAAAGTCTATGAATGTGGCAGTACTAGGCACAATTTTTTTCATGTATTTTTGCTTAAAAAATTCATTTACAGAAAATAAATATTTCAAGTTGCTCTATAAGATTTGTTATTATTTTGGAGAGAAAAATTACTTAAAGAATACAATAGTAATACAAATCATAAAATATTAATGTATAATAATTATTTTGTAAGTAACATTTTTTTTTTATTTGACATGTTTGGTGCTTTATAACAAAAATTCAAAATTTTAGATTTTTTATTTAATAATTTAATATATTAAACATGTATAATTAAATTAGTATAGACATTTTAAAAAGAAATATTTAAAATTAGTTAGAAATACTAGTTTAGATTTTATTTTACTTTAAGTTTAAGAACTAACAATTACACTTTGGTTTCCAAAGAGTATGTCAAAGAGGTAGGGAAGCCCAATTAGAGAAAATGTTGGTGCAACATAGTAGTTGAATTAAATTTTTTTAATATTAGAAGAAGAAAGATGAAATTGAAACAATTTTTTGTATAAAATTATATTTTCTTTTCTATATATTTGTAAGTGTTATTGCAAATAAGATTGAAAAGGAAACAATTATGTCAAAATTTTATTATTCAAATAAGATTGAAATTCAAAAATAAATTCATTGTTTTGAGAACACTCAAATAAGAAATGATTTTTGGTTATGATAAAATCATTAAATTGGATAAAAACAAAACACTTATTGAACCAATATTCAATATTCAAGAATTATCAAATGGCAGTAAGCTATAATAACAATAAATACATTTTCAAGCATGAGTGCAAGAGAGTTCTCTTCAATGAAAACTAGTTATGTTTTTTTTTCATTAAAACTAATGAACAATATAATGTGAAAAAAAGGTATAGATTAAATAAACAAAGAAAGGAAAAATGAGTTTTTGTAGCCTTTACTATGAAAATATGGGGAATAGGTGAGGTACTTTTTGAATGGGGGTAATCTACCTATTTCCCTACTTTCATTAGGAAAAAGAGATCCCCTAGGGAAATATTGACTTTCAACCCTTAGGTGAGTCAATCTTAATGGAGATCTTGTTGTTTTACTAATGAATGAGGATGGGATAAATTAGCTTGAAATGAACTTTTGGGAGACAAATGAAAAAATACCAAATAAATCCAATAATGTAATGTAACACTTGAATCATCAATTTAAAACTTCAATCTAACAAAATCCACATACTTTTGACAGATCTGAGAAGGATATGATTTTATGCACCTATCACCAAAAGCAGTTGTTGAGAGTCCTCTTGGGAAAAATTCTCCCTAGAGAGAATGAGTCATTGTAGGGATTTTTGCTCAACTTTAAGGGTCCTCTAGAGATGGATCTGAGATTTTTTTTGTAGATTTTTTTTGTAGTAGGTTTCACTATCAGAAAGTCAAAAATAAATTTGGGTTATGAGTTTATGTGTCTTGACAACTTTGATGATAAATTTTACAACTTTGAAAAATTGTACTTTTGATCAATATTCAATCCTTCTTCACTTACAAATTTGTAAACAAAATAGAGAAAAATATTTTTTTTGGTGAATGGGGGTTTGCCTTGGTCAAACCACATTTTGGTAATTAAACCTTGAAATGAAATGAAACATGAATGGAAGGAATGATAAATGAGAAAATGCTTGTTGCAACTCACCAAACCCTTGAATGGCTGCCGTTGGAGGACTAAAATCTGGTGTAGGAGCACCCACAGGTCAATTTATGCCTCCAAGGGTCAAAACTTGGAATTTTGTGTTGGTTTGTGTTGTTTTCATGCAATAAGGTTTTTCTAGACCATTTCATGTCATTTGGAGTCTAGGTTGAGTCATTAGGTGCATGGTAGGGTCTAAATGTAAAAATTATCAAAGTTGCATAATGTTGTCAAGCAACATTTTACACTTTTGTCACATATGGGTATAATGATGTTTAGTTAGTCTATAATTTGAATTGTGGTTAGTGACCATTGGGAACATGTTTGTAAGTGTTTAAAAATCCTTGTTGCATTGAGGAGAAGGTTGGTTGTTGTATTTTTGGAGTGAAAGCAATAAAATAATTCTATTTTATGCAAATTCTAATATTTTACTATTATTACCTAGTGTGGTACGGATCTGTATGACCCTGTACTAATCTGGAATAAATTATGGATGAAAATTTATTAAATCTAATTCCTGTTTTCTTTGGTTGAATGTAATTTCATTAAGATTCAAGGGATTTGTGTTAATTTCATCTTAGATTGGTCTAAACCCTAGGTAGGGTAACCGATGAACAAGTAAAATGTATAAATCTCCATTCCAACGATAGGAACTCCTCAAACTTGGTGGAATGGATTGTGTTTCCATGTATTTTGATGTTTCAAAGTTCCAAAGGTAGGAGAGGGAGTTTGGCATGTGTGGAGATGCTTGAAGGTCTAATATCTCCATGTACTAGACCTAGGAACCATAGAGACTTAAGGAATTTGTTGGAAAGTTGTTAGAGAATGATCCATGAAGGAGTAGTCTATTGAGGCCATAAATGATGTGTTGGAAGCATTAGAACAGGAGCAAAGACCCTAGAACCAAAAAATTCAATTGCTACCAAGCCTAATTACCCCATTAGGCCTAATTAGAGGGAGGACAATTAAATTTAGAGCCCCTTAGTACAAAGAAACCCTATATTATTTTTGGATATATGGAAGAATGGCCAAAAGGATATCCTAAATGGGTCTCCTTTTCTATAGATCAGGTCTACTTCAAAAGTTATGTTTCAAAAGGCCTTTTTGAAACGCTACTAGGAACAATGGTGGTTTGTGAAGGAAAACACATTGATTGATGATTTGAGATTTTCAAGAGTGGCTTTTTTAGTGTGTTGGAACATTTTACACCTCTAATTTGCATTAAATTGGTATAAGAGCATAGGTTGGTCAAAAGAGGGAAAATTTATTCAGTGAAGAGAAGCAAGAATGCCTCCAAAAGGGAATCCAGTCACCAAAGAGGTGAATGAATTGAAGGAGAAACATGCAACAGAGATAAGACAAGTGAAGGAGTTGATAGAAGCCCTTGTAGCAAAACTTGTTGTAGTTGAAACAAGTTAGAAAAGATGAATGGTCATAGGAGATTTGAGTGACCAAGAAGGAGAAGAAGGGGAGGAGGAAAGCTCCGAAGAAGGGTCCAAGGAAGAGATGGATCCTGATGACTTGAGAATGGAAAAACTATTAAATGTAGTCAACGGAGAAGGTCCCAAGATAAAGATGGATTTACCAGTGTATGGAAGAAAATTGGACAGTGAAGAACTCTTGGATTGGATAAGAGCACTAGACAACTACTTTGAATATTAAGATGTACTAGAAGAATAAAGGGTGAAGCTGGCCAAGAAAAAAATGAACGTTTTTGCCTTAATTTGGTCAGACTATGTACAAGATGAGAGGAGAAAGAAGGGAAAAATTAAAATTTCCTCTTAGGATAGGATGGTCACTAAACTCAAAGGAAAATTCCTACCTTGTGACTATTGTTGGCATGCACATTTTTTTAACCTACGTATTATTAAGTCCAACTCTTCATTTATTTCTTTTTCGGTGCATTCGGTGCATTATTATTTTGGTCGGCTCCTTTCCTTTACGTCTCCTGCTCCGTCGTTCATCTCTGCTTCACATTAACATTTGGACGACTCCTTGTCTATCAACTTGCTCTATTTAATAGGGCTTTTGTATATTGTAAATCATTCATTCTTGATCAATGCAAATGATCGACTGGTGAAATAGCAACTTCTTAGGTTGCTTCTCTGCATTGTGAAGGTTTCAGGTTGTTGTTCTGGGAATGCCAATATGGTATCAGAGCAGTCAACCAACCTACCCTTTCTGCCCATGAGTTTTCACCAGGTCTGAGTCTACATAGTGCGGGTTTGATATTGCGGCCGGCCCGGGTCCTCTGTGGTTTCATCGTCCACAACTACGACTTCATTTCTTTGTTTCTTTCGGCCGCTGTTTGCTCGACGGGCTCCTGCGTTTGTCGCAACCATTCCTCCCCGTCACTGGCATTTCATCTCCCGCCTCCGCCACTTCCTTGCAGCCTCTTCTCCTTCGTTGCCGCATTTCACTCTCCCCCTGGCTTCCTTCACTGCTTCCTCGTCCTCCATCTTTCAGCCTCATGCTCAGAGTACTTTATTTGCTACAGGTTTTGATGGAGGTCTTTTTGGTTGTAGCTCGGGTTCGGCTCTCTTTGCCACCCCTTCTCATGATCCGGCTGTGAATGTTTTTTGTGGCTGCACAGCAGAACTTTCTGCTTCATGGCGTTTCTTTTTTCTATTGTTGCCCCCACGTTTTGTCTTTCGAGCCTCCGTCTCCACACTTTTGTGCCGGCTCCTACTCGTGGACTCCTCTCTCATTCCAGCCGCGGGTTGTGAAGGTGTTTTGACAGTCTTGGCTACACCCCTCAGCATGTTCATGCGTTCACCTACATTGGCAAAGCTGCATATTTTTTGGAGTTGAGGAAGGCGATCTATGGTGGTTGGAGAAGCACGTTTTTTTGTTTTTGTTTTAGTGAAGGTATGAAGAGGCGCCATCTCAACAAAGTCCAATTTTTGTTCTTTTAAAGGCTGATTCTCTATGTTTAAGTAAGCCGAATTCCTGCTTGAATTCATTTTTTTTTGGTGATGTGGCCTGTTCTCTTTGGTGACGTGGCACTGGTACACATCATTTAGTTCCCATTTCATTGTCTACTTGGCCCATTAGGCCCCAAGTTTTTATTTTTTTTGGTGGTCACGTGGAGCTATCAAGAGCTATTGTGGACTCTGAAAGTGCTTAAAATAGGGCTCTTTTTCAAATTTATGCAACTTCTGCAAACGAAGTCCATTTTCAACAAATGAGATAACGTCATAAAGATGCTTTGACGAGCTTCACTGTGGACAAGGTGTTTTTTTGCAAATTTTACCATTTCATGCCAGTTTTATTAGCTTGAAGTTGCATGTTGTTATTGTATCTCTTGGAAAATTGTAAATTTAGTTTGTATCTATTCTAGGGGGGTGTATTTTTCCTTTTAGTCCTTTGAGTGCCCTTGTATATCATGTCAGACCCTAGGATTGAATTGCTCACTCCACACAACTATCACACATGGAAGCTCAAAATGTCACAATTGTTGCAATCTCGTGGTCTATGGCAATTGTTGGATGCCGACCAACCTGAATTCACAAAAACATTTGAGCTATTTGTTCACAAAAACAAAATGGATGAGGCTAAAGGACTCATAGGTTTGCATGTGTCTGATAATTTGTTATTTCATATTGCTAAATGTAAAACACCTGAAGATGTGTGGGATAAGCTTGCAGAATTGTATGGTAAGGTCAATCAGTTTAGGATCTTACAGCTTGAAGCTGATCTCACTTCTCTCTCTCCAGATGTTTTTCCTTCTATTCAGGATTTCCTTGCACAGTTCAAATTGATTTTGTCTCAATTAAAAGGATGTGGTCATGCCAAAGAAGATAAGGAGTGTATTTTCTTGATCCTGTTTAAGCTTAGAGGTCCTTTTCAAGTGTTTGCCTCTACTTTCTATTCTACTATGGATGCTATGGGGGTAGATCATAAGATGCCTTCTTTTGAGGAATTTTGTGATCGATTGACTAGGGAGCAGGCCAAGTTGATTCAGATGGATGATCTTCCTACGAGTCATGCTTTAATGGCTCAATCTTCCAAGGGCAAGGGTAAGAATAAAAAGAAGCCCAAGATAGATTCATCTTTAGGTGGTGAGTCTCCATCCAAGCCTAAGGTGCAGACTGATCAGAAGAATAATCTTTCACCTCCTCCTCCTTCTAACTCGGGCGAGTCATCTTCCAAGTCTAAGAAGAAGGAGAACTGTTTGTTCTGTGGAAAATCTGGGCATAATGATGCACATTGTTTTGCAAGGCTAGCAGCATTAGAGGAAGCTATGAGGAAGCATAATCTTTCCATGCCTAAGTCTTCTTCTTCGGGAAAACGGCAGGCCCTCTCAGCTACAGCTTTGTCCTCTACCAGTTCTAGTTGGATTCTTGATTCTGGTGCTTCTCATCACATGACTCATACTGAGGCTCTTCTTGATTCTCTTTCTGATAGTCTTACTTCACATATTGCTGTTGGGAACTCTTCTCAAATTCTAGTTTTGGGAACAGGCTCAGTTCATCTGCAAGATGGTAGCATTGATGATGTTCTTCTTGTTCTTGATATTTCCCAGAATCTGCTTTCTATCTATCAAATTTGTAATCATGGTGATGGAAGGCTTGTTGAGTTCTCTCCTACTGATGTAACTATTCGAGAGATGCAGGATCCTGAGAAGGTCATTGCTACAGGGACAGTTGACCGTGTGGCCCATTTGTATAGGTTTTATGGATTTGAGTCTTCATCAGGATCATCCCTTATTGCTCATGCAGATTCTACAAGCAAGCTTTGGCACGAACGGTTTGGGCACCTGAATTATAGATATCTTCAACAGATGAGCACACAAAATTTGGTAATTGGTCTACCTCAGATCTCTTGTTCAGATGGAGTTTGTCAAGGTTGTGTGCTTGGCAAGCATCATAGGGATCCTTTTCCTAAGGGTATGGCCACATGTGCTTCGACACCCCTTGAGTTGGTGCATAGTGACCTCATGTCATTCCCCACTCCTTTTTCAGGGGCCAAGCATGTGCTCACCTTCATTGATGATTTTTCTAGGCGCACTTGGGTGTATTTTTTGAAGTACAAGGATGAGGTTCTTCGACATTTCATGACCTTCCTTGCATTTGTGGAGAAGCAGTCAAGACATTCCCTTCAAAAGATTCACACAGATAATGGGGGGGAGTATGTCAATCAGGCATTTCAAGAATTTTGTAGTACTAAGGGTATTCTTCATCAACACACAGTGCCATACACTCCTCAACAGAATGGTGTAGCCAAGCGGAAGAATAGAACTTTACGGGAGATGGCCAATTGTATGCTCCAATCTAGATCCATGGCTCCCGCATTTTGGGCAGAGGCTATCAATTGTGCCAACTACATTGAAAATCGTATGCCCCATAAGGCAATGCAAAATATGACTCTCGAGGAGGCTTGGTCTCATGTCAAGCCCAAGATTTCCTACTTTTGAGTATTTGGGAGTGATGCATGGGCATTCATTCTAGATGGTAGGCGTAAGGCAATGGAGAAGAAAAGTCAACGGTTCATTTTTGTTGGCTATTGTGAGGATGTGAAGGGTTATCGGTTGTTTGATCCTGTCACTCGAGAGGTTCATTTTTGTCGTGATGTTCAATTTGATGAGTCTTTCCCTTCGAAGAATTCTCCATCACAAGCCTCTCCCTCTCTTCTTCCTAGTTCTTCTTCAGAGGATGTTGTGCTTCTAGATGATAATGATGATGCTTGTAATGATGTTGTTCCTGATGATGGTATCGATCTTGTTGTCGATATTACTCCATCTTCTCCTTCTCCTCCACCTGCACCCCGTCGACCTTTATGGGCTCGTACACTTCTTGAGGATGCTGGTTCCCTTGTAGGTGATCCCATAGCTACACGTTCCACTCATTCCCGCACTTTAGGTAGCAGTATTTTGAGTCATGCAGTTTCTACTGATCCTCAGAAGTTTTCAGATGCTTCGGGTGTTCCGGAATGGGATAGTGCTATGATAGAGGAGTATTCTTCTTTGATGAAGAATTATACTTGGGTTTTGGTTCCTCTTCCTAAAGGAAGAAAGTTGGTTCGATGCAAGTGGTTGTATCGTACCAAGTTTGCATTTGATGGTTCTATTGATAAGTATAAGGCTCGTCTAGTGGCCAAGGGCTTTTCTCAGGTTGAGGGTATTGACTATTCCGAGACCTTTGCTCTTGTCGCAAAGATGGATTCCATATGCCTTGTGCTTTCTATTGCTGCATCTAAGGGTTGGTCAATGTATCAGATGGATGTGAAGAGTGCTTTCTTGCATGGTGATCTTCATGAGGAGATCTATATGGAGTAGCCACCTGGCTTTGTGCAAGACCCTTCACTTGTTTGCAGGCTCTGATGTTCATTGTATGGTCTCAAACAGGCTCCTAGAGCTTGGTATGAGAAGATGGATAGTTTCTTGCTTGTTTTTGGATTCACTAGATGTCACTCTGATCCTACAGTTTACATTCAAAGGCATGGGGGGGATCTTCTCATTCTTGTTCTTTATGTGGATGACTTGATTCTCACAGGGAGTTCTAGTGCCATGATTGAGGATACTAAGAAAGCTTTGATGGAGCGTTTTGATATGACAGATCTTGGTTTGTTGCATTACTTCCTTGGTCTTCAAATCCATCAGTGTTCTACCGGTATTTCTCTCTTCCAACAGAAGTATGCTCTTGATTTGCTTCAGAGGTTTGGAATGGCTGATTGCAAGCCAACCCCTACTCCTTTTCAGTTAGGTGTTGTGTTGTCCACTAATTGTACTACTCCATCCGTTGATGCTACTTTGTATCGGCAACTAGTTGGCAGCCTTTTGTACTTAACACATAGTCATCTTGATATTTCCTTTGTTGTTGGTCTTGTCTCTCGTTTCTCTCAAGATCCTCATGAGAGTCATTGGAAGGTAGCCAAGCATATTTTACAATACATTCAGGGCACTCTACAGTTTGGCATTCACTACACATTAGGTGCTACTGAGATTGTGGGCTTCACTGACTCAGATTGGGCTGGTGATGTTGATGATAGAAAGTCCACTTCTGGCTTTGTTTTCTATCTTGGTTCTAGTCTAGTTGCTTGGTCTTGCAAGAAGCAAACTGCTATTGCATTATCATCAACTGAGGCTGAGTATCGAGGAGCTGTCTTGGCTAGTCAAGAGGTTCTTTGGCTTCGACAGTTGATGGCTGAGTTTGGCTTTCCTCTTGATCATCCCACTATTCTTTGGTTTGATAACCAAAGTTCCATTCATATTTCTTGCAACCCAGTGGAACATCAATGCACTAAGCATATTGAAATCCACATGCACTTCATTTGGCAACTCATTCAAGATAGTGTTCTTGCTTTGGAGTATTTGCCTACAGCGCAACAGGTTGCAGACATCTTCACTAAACCTTTGGCATCTCCTTGCTATCTTCAGTTGCGATCGATGTTAGGAGTGAAGGAAGTTGTCCTTGGGGGGTCTTAAGGAGTCCTCCTTCCTTTCACTTTTGTTCTTTCTTTTGGAGAGGAGTTTTCTCCCATAGGGTTTTTCTCCTTTTCTCCGATTATGAGAGATTTGTAGTTCATTGCATTGTAGTTGTACATAGGTACCTAACAAGGCTTTATTGCCGGGACCTATAATGCATCTCATATTGCATATTGCATTTTCTTTTTCTCCCTAAGTTGCACTTAAGGGGGGGTGTTGGCATGCACATTTTTTTAACCTACGTATTATTAAGTCCAACTCTTCATTTATTTCTTTTTTGGTGCATTCGGCGCATTATTATTTTGGTCGACTCCTTTCCTTTACGTCTCCTGCTCCGCCGTTCATCTCTGCTTCGCATTAACGTTTGGACGGCTCCTTGTCTATCAACCTGCTCTATTTAACAGGGCTTTTGTATATTGTAAATCATTCATTCTTGATCAATGCAAATGATCGACTGGTGAAATAGCAACTTCTTAGGTTGCTTCTCTGCATTGTGAAGGTTTTAGGTTGTTGTTCTGGGAACGCTAATAACTATTCCATTTAGTTATTCAGAAAACTTCAAAACCTTAAGCAAAAAGATATGGATGTGAAGGCCTATACATAGGAGTTCTAAAAATTGAGCGTAAGGGGAAGCCATATAGAAGATGATGTCAAAAAAGTGGCAAGATATATCAATGGGTTGAGATACAACCTTTAGGATGAACTAAGCCTCACAAACCCAAGAATGGTGGTAGAGTGTTATCAATTGACCATAAAGGTTGAAGATAAGTTGAGGAGAAGGAAAGAAAAGAAAAGCAGGGTTAGAAGAAGGAATTCTAGAGGAAGAAGGGTGTTTGCTGGTAGGGGGTAGTCCGAAAGATGACAAGGTGAAACAAGTAACAATCAAGAACAAAATTTAGACTCAAGTGGCAACTTTAGAGGAAAAAAACCCAACAATAGGGGCATATGTGGAGGACAAAGAGGAGGATCAAGTGGATTCACCGGGAAATGTTATAAGTGCAATAAATTTGTAGGCCATAAAGCATGGAAATGTACTAAAAATTAGTCCACCACTTTGTTTGGATGAGAAAGATGAAATCAGTTTGTTCAAGCAGAGGATAATGAAAGTGTGAATCCTCCATCACATAATGTTGATCCATAAGTTGGAAAGTCTCTCATGGTGAGAAGGACTTTCATCAAAGTACCAATGGAAAATGAATAGGTCCATAGAGAAAATCAATTCTCAAAACTATGTAAGTGCATAGGTAAATGTTGTAGAGTTGTGATTGACTCTGGTAGTACTAACAATTTGGTTTCTATTGAAATGGTAGAAAATCTTAAGTTGAAAATAATCCCTCATGCCACTCCATACACAATATCTTGGCTTAACAAAGGGTGGTAAGTAGTTTTGAATGAAAAAATTTAGGTATATTTTCACATAGGGGGATATAAGGATAAGGTCTTGTGTGACATTTGTTTTTGGGTAGGCCTTGGTAGTATGATAGAAAGGAAATCCATGATGGGAGGAAAAAAAAAATTCCATAGAAAAGGATGGGGTTTCTTACACCCTCACACCATTGAAAGATGAAATCCTAGATTCTCAAGTAGGATAGATAGTGTGACGTTGGTCAATGAGGAGTTCCTAAAGACCATGGAAGAGGAAAACGTGGGTTTTCCATCATAGTAAAGCCTAGATCTATCATGGAAACATAAAAGAAAGAGGATTTTCCTTTAGAGTTAAGAACATTGTTGAAGAAATATGCTGATATAGTGGTTAATGAGATTCCCAACACCTTGCCACCTATGAGGCACATTAGATACCACATTGATTTCATTCCAGGGGCTAGTTTGCCCAAAAAAGCTTCTTATAAGATGACTCCATAGAAAAATGAGGAGATTAAAAGGCAAGTGCAAGAATTACTTGATAAGGGGTCGATTAGGGAGAGTTTGAGTCCTTGTGTGGTTCCCACAGTTCTAGCACCAAAGAAAGGAGGTGAGTAGAGGATGTGCACTGATTCCAGGGCCATCAACAAGATCACAATAAGGTATAGATTTCCCATTCCAAGAATTGAATATCTAATGGATTGTTTGGGTGGTGCATGCTACTTTTCCAAGATTGATCTCAAGAGTGGGTACCATAAAAATAGAATCAAGCCTAGTGATGAAAGCAAAATATCCTTTAAGACAAATGAAGAGTTGTATGAATGGCTTGTAATTCCCTTTGGTTTGTCAAATGTACCTAGTACTTTTATGTGGTTGATGAATTAAGTGCTCAAACCTTTCATTGGTAAGTTTGTTATGGTATATCTTGATGAAATTCTTGTTTTCACTAGGACTAAATAAGAACATTTGCAACATTTAGATTTGGTTTTGAGAAGATTTCATGAGGATAAACTAATGATAAACTTGAAAAAATGTGAGTTCTTAAAAATAGAGTTGGTTTACCTTTGTTTTGTGGTCACCAATGGTACCTTGAAGATGGATCCAAGTAAGGTTGAGGCTATCCTAAGTTGGCCTACACCCAAATCAGTGGTTGAGGTGAGGAGTTTCCACAACTTGGCTAGTTTTTATAGAAAATTCATAAAAGGTTTCAATCATTTTTGTGCTCCTATTATTGATACTATTAAGGGTGATGAAAAGAAGAAGATTGTTTGGTCTAGTGAGACTCATAGAAGTTTTGAATATTTGAAAAAGAAGTTAGCTAAGTAGCCTATATTGACCTTTCCTAGTTTTGACAAGGTCTTTACCATTGAATGTGATGGAAATGGCCATGCTATAGGTGTTGTACTAAGTCAAGAAAATAGGCCTATTTCATTCTTCGGTGAAAAATTGAATGAAGCCAAGAAAAGGTATTCTTCCTATGACCTTGAAATGTATGCAGTGGTGCAAGCATTAAATAAATAGAGACATTATTGGGCATGACATGGATAGGAGTTTGTAATATGAAATATTATTGGGCATGACATGGATATGAGTTTTCAATGTATCCTTTTCAACTCTCACATGTATTGTTATCACACAAAAAGTTTTCTTTCCCATAGTATCAAAACAACGTATAGATAAAGAGTTTGGTTGAATTTAGATTTTTTCCACTCCAATATTATCTAGAAGGTTTACACTACAAACATTAAGCACCAAAACATTATTAATAATAGTTATTTTAATTCCACATCTATTAATTTTAGCCACTATCATCAAAGTGCCATTTTATTTTTACACTTTTGATGGAGATAACTCATCTTGATGGAATGTAATGTGTAATTTGATTGAGTTCATACCTTGAATTAGGGATGCTACATCATTTGGTTGTGAAATAGGATGGATAATAACTTATAAATAATTTTGAAGCATGCTATGGTAATTAGGTGAAGCTTGAATGAAATCCCACAAGGATATCTTAGTAGAAGTTTTACAAAGTTGTTCTACAAGATCATACTCCTTTCCTTTGTGCAAAGGAAAATGATGAGCACTACAAAAGATAGGTTGAGGAAGTGGTAATGAAGTAGGTATTTTTTATGGTTTCCTATTCTTTCTTGTGTTATGTGTATGAGAAATGGTATTATAACTCAAATTCTACAAAACAATTTTACTAGTGAATTGCCTTGCAAAATTTAAGATAGCTTTTGGCAGTTGTGGTTGGTGTTGTGGTGGTCCTATGATTAGAAGTGGCTTAGGAGATGACTCAGGAGGTCCAATAATTAGATGAGTTTTAGGATGTCCAATTATTAGAGGATTCTTAAGAGGTCCAATGATCTAAGAAAACCACATTACTATTTTTTGAAGGACATGTATCAATACTATCATCCTCTTGCACCATAATATCTTCCCTAGTAGGAGAGTTTCTAGGAGAGGAGCATACAAGATTTTCATGACATCAATGGTTGGATATTTTATGATAACTTCATCATAAATAGGGTAGGCATGTAGAGAAGAATAACTATGATTTTATTGCTTACCAATTATCACATCTTTTTGTTCAAAAATATCTTCTCAAGTGGAAGAAGCATTAGGAGGGGGAGAAATAATATTCTCAGGACTCTCAATGAGTAGTTCTTCTAACACCAAAATGTTTTCACAAATAGGAGAGATATTAGGAGAAGTAAAATATGATTGCCAAGGTTATTTGTGATTACATCCGCTTGTCCAATAATGTCTTCCCAAGTAGGATAGGTAGGGGAAGAGAAACAAATAGGATTATAATGGCTCTCAATGATTGGTTCTTTTAACACCAAAATATCGTCTTCACAAATAGGAGAGATATTAGGAGACAAACAAGTGTGATTTTCATGATTTTCCATGAACTATGCAAGGAAGTCATAAATAGTGGGAAAGGCATCTAGAGAGAGAGAAATGAGATCGACTTCAAGTTGTAATATCCTAAATTGATTGACCTTTCCACACAACTCAACAAGCTTATCCCACACCTCTTAGCTATTGTACACTCTACAATATGAAATAAGTTATCAGAAACATGGAGGCCTATTGTTCCTTCCGCCCCATCCATTTTGTTGCAATAAAAAAACTACTCAAATTACTTAGTGAACTTAGGTTGGTCGTTATCCAAAATTTTCCAAAGAACCTGAGATTGTAACAATTGTGTCATCTTGAGCTTCCATGTGTGATAGTTGTGTAGAGTGAGTAGTTTAATCTTTAGTTCTAACATGATGTAAAAATGAACACGAAGAGACCAATTTGCTACTTATAACCCCCATAATGGATAAAACCAACAAAGTGCAATCCCCAAAAATAAAATTTTCCAAAAAAACACTAGATTGAATGAAGAAAACTACATGAAACTTCAAGGTACAAAAAAATAGTAATAGATGAAAAAAAATTTTCAACAAATACTTGGACCAAGCTCTCAATCCCACCATGCAACCATGATAGGGTTGCTCACAAGACTATATGTGAAGAGCTATATATAAGCACTAGAGGACTCTCGTTCCTTGATAGTGTGAGATAACTTATCCCTTTTGAAGTTGTAGACATCCAAATTTGACCACTTCCATATGGTCAAAATCCTCTCCTTATTCATCCCTTCACTCGTTTATTTCATCCTCTTCGTCAGTATTAATTAAATCACTCATTTAATTAATATTTCATTGTTTGTATAAGGTTCCTAAAGTATTTAATTCAATAATTAAATACTTTTACCCTTTACTTCTTTTCTCTCTAAATTAAATAAATACATCAATTTATTTAATTTAGTCATGTGACCTCTTTGAATTTAAGTCAATTTTTAATTCATCTTTTTCTCTCTCATTGTCACATCCTCCATAACCCTCTTCTAATCCAGATTAATTTAATTAATTCTAGAATAGGATAGATGTGCACACATTAATCACAAATTAATGTCACATCCTCACATCTTCCAATTTCTCCTTAATCTTTCATTAATACTCTTAATCATGTGTTTGCACAACCTTAATCAAAGTCATTAGCCACATTTAACATTCATTTTTAGTCAACCTTTTCATTTTCCTTTCTTAGAATTGACCCTCTTTCCCATGTAAATTTAAAATTCACATATATTCCTCTTAGAATCTCCTTTTTCCATGCATCTTCTAAAATCTTTTGACTTGTCACATCAAGTCACATGTGGACAAGTGCTTCCATTTTTGGAACCTTGTTTTGTCCATGAGATTCTTCCAAGCATGTTAATTTTTAATTCACATTTATTTTCCCAACTACTTTCCCTTTTCCCATGGAGATTTTCAAGGAATTCTAAAATTACTCAAAAGTTGCTTTCATTCCTAAAATTACTCAAAAGTCGCTTTCATTCCCACTTGGAGACAAGAAGTTCCTTTTTGAGGAAATGTTCTCATCCCCCAAGGTACTTGTCCTTCCTCCACATCATGTACTTTTTTTCCACCTCACCTACACATCATCACATCCTTAGCCACTTCACATTCCACATGTTAAGATGTGAGGGCTTGTGAGTCCTCAACTCACCATAGCCCTTCATTTTGGCCTTGTTGGATAAATATCAACCATTGTATTCTCTAGAGAATTCAAATTCCTCTATAAATACCCCATCTTTTCTCTCATTTAGGGAGTTCATGATTTTGTTACCAAACTCTTGCGAATTTGACATTTGAGCCATAATTAGCCAATTTTAACACTTTGCCTGAAGTCACTATAGCACTTGCATCCCATACTCATCCACTTTTAGTCATTTTTGCATCCCATCTCACATCTTTTTCCATCAAGAGGAGCATACACAACATCAAAGATCAAAGGGCCAACAAAAGAGCAACTTAGCAAGGTATAATCATTACAATTGTTGAGTTTAACGTTTTTCCCAATCTTGAGGTGTTAGGTGTTTGTTTTTGTTTCTTGCATTTTTGTTTCTTTCATTTTTTTTATTTTTGCACATTTAGGAACAAATATTTTCACCTGATCACATTTTTGGCACGCCCGATGGGACCCACAAATGGGTCTCTTGCTTTCACATTCTCTTTTTTTTGTAGGTGCAGGTTGTAGAGGGGTGGACCCGCCATAGCAGAGAGGCGTACCTTCCCTTCTAAGGGTAGACCTGACCTAGTAGAGGAGTGGACCCACCTATCAGGGCTGGACTTGACCTTGACTAGGGGCAGACTTGTCCTCCATAGAGTCCATAAACATAATATTTTTTAGTTTTTTCATAGAGGGGTGGACCCACCCATCAGGGGTGGACCTGACCTAGTCCAAGGATGGACCTACCCTCTAGGGGTGGACCTGACCAAAACCAAGGGTAGACCTGCCCAAAATAACTTTTTCAAGAAGGTGAAAACTGAAGTTTAAGTACTATTTTCAACTATTTTGAGTATTTCTAACCCCTTAACGTTTGTTGTTGGTGTTTGTGCAAGGATCTGACTAGCATTTGGTGGAAAGTAGAAAACAAAGTTCTAACAAGTTTCTTGTAGGGCCATCCATTTTAAAACATTTATTAATTATTTGTTATCATTTTTAATTAATTTAGGCACATAGATTAACTAGGGGGTGTGAATATACTTTGTGTGCCATGCTTGTGGTAGGCTATTTACGTATCCAATCCCCTTGTGCCATTTGGTGATCTTGGGTAACGAGAAATTGTAGCTTACCAAGTCCTTTTGAGTCTCCCATTTTTCTTTTTCTTAGGGGAACTACTTGGAGATTTCATCACCCCAAGGGACAATCCAAACCATGCATATCAGTAGGGTATACAAAGGGTGGAGAGCCAAAGTTTTACCCCAGTCCAACCATGTTATTATTGGCGAAGCGTCAAGATGACGTGAAGAGTTGGTCTAAGCCTTTAGTATCTCACTAAGGTTCCTGACTCATGCTTGTGATGGGCTGGTGTTCATGGTTTGGGCCTCACGTACCAGGTGTATATTGAAGACTCCCTCACAACCTTTTTCATCCTAGAACAAAGGACTTTGTCGGCCATACCCATTCTACTAATTTTAGGATCGTGCTGCTTGAACTATTTTCTTTGTGCAAAACAAATAATTTTTGTTGAGTCAAGTCAGCCTTATCCTCTGATTTCTATTTAATGTGTTTTGGGTCCTTTGCCTTAGTAATTTTTGTGAATACTTAATTCAAACTTGTCCAAGGGTGGACCTGCCCACCAGGGATGGAATTGACCTTTTCCAGGGGCAGACCTACCCTCTGTATCAGTCCATTTTTAGCCTCGTTTAGTTAGATTTTGTCCAAATTTTAGTTAAATAGTTAGACCTGACCTCTTTTAGGGGTGGAGACGCCCTCCAAGGATGAACCTAACCTTTTTCATAGGTAGACCTGTCCCTTAAACAATCAGTTTTATCACCCGTTTCATCACTCTAAGTGCTTGTTTCATTGTTCTGATCACTCATTTCCCCATTTCAAACATTTGTGCACCTATTCCAAGAATCCATTCCTCATCCTGAACATTCATTCCCTTGATCTGAGCATCCATTTCCTCATTTCGTGCACCTATTTACCTATTTCAAATAGCTATTTTTGTTTGTTTTCAATACCAGGGGTGTACCTACCCTTAGTAGAGGCGTACTTTCCCTTCCAAGGGTAGACCCACCCTCTAGGGGAAGACCTGACCCTTTCCAGGGGTGGACCTGCCCTTATAACAAATTTTTCCATCCTTTGTTCAGTCGTTCCTTCATTTTGATTAATCATTTTCCTATTCTGAGTGACCGTTCACCCATTCCAGGCATTCATCTCCCCATCCTCAAGGTCAATTTCCCTAATCAAACATCCATTTACTCGTTTTAATTTATTGTTCATCTATTTTGAGCCCTCATTCATCTAACCATTCTCCCCATTCAATCGACCTTTTTCCACATTCCAGGTGTCGTTCTTCCATTTTGGATTACCATTTACCTACATCATTCTCCTATTTCACTAAACTTCATTTGAAGTAGTTATTCGAGTTGACTTAGGTGTCTGAGCTTAATCATCATCTTTCAAAACTAGCTTAGGATTATCATCCATCCTAAGTCGGTCATCCTCATCAGCCCTATCAATCCACTTCCATCTCAAGTTGGATTTGGTTTTGTCATCATCCATCCATCCTTTAATTGATCAATCAACACCTTACATTACCAAGGATAACTCTTGAACTTGGTTTAGAACCCCTGTCATCATCCTAATTCACCCTATTAGTTGTTTATCAATCCAATCCAACCCTATATCATCAATCATTTTATCAATCAATCCAATCCAATCCAATTTAGCCAATCATTTTATCAATTAGTCTAATCTAATTTTGTCGATTGTTTATCGAGCAATCCACTCTGGTCAAATCAAAACCAAATCCTTTATCAATCATCCAATCCAATCCTTCAATCATCGTCTTGATCATCCTCACATTCTAGTCCACTCCACCATTTTGCATGCCCGTTTAGACTTGATCACAAGCAAACAAGATGGTCGAGCAACAAAATCCTGGATCCCAACCTAACACACCATAGGAAAATCCTCCCATCAACGAGGGATCATCACAATCTAACACTGAAGATCAAAACAAATCACCACATGGTGAAGAGAGTATGGTCAAATAGCCCAACTCACACTTGAGGAACATTTTAGTAACCCCACCAATGTGCAAATGATAGATCACCTGCTCGAAAAACATGGGGAAGAGATCTTGGCCCACCTAATTGAAAAAGGTGTTAAACCTCCACCTGGTGTCGACCTATCCAAATATGGAAATTCCACACCTAACATACCCCAATGTTCACAAAATGCACCAGGTGATTCATACATCCCCAATGTTCCTCCAGTGGAGGGTTGGTATCAACCTGATTTGACAATGTTGTCCTTTATCATGTTAACAATCCCTCGTACACCCCAATCTCAGTCATGGGGGCTCCTCAAGTATCCAATCCCAATAACCCTTTCATCTACGGCATGCCACAAAATGTTCCCCAACGTCTTCCATTAATATTGACTGCACCATCCCTTTTGAATCAACCTCCAGTAAACGCTGGGGGCAACCCTTTCAATGCCTTGCCACCACTTCTTGGAGCCAAAAATATACCACCACCTCCATTCACATCCCAATAACCTCCACAATCAAACATACCACCTTAATTACCTCTGCAAGGTACATCCTAACCAAATGTTCCTATTGGCACCCAACAACCTCCTTTGCAAAATGCCTCTACATCATCTCAGCCACCCCATCAACAACAACCCCTGCATAATCCTTTGATTTCATCACAACCATTGCACCAATCACAAGGAAATCCATCTTGACCTCTCGTCTAGACCATATCCCTATTGCTCACATCTATTTTACGTCTGCATGTTCAACCACAACACAATATCCTATCTTGGCCCACACAACTGCCAATATCACATTAGCAACCTCCCTAACACTATTTCTATCATAACCAGCAATAGTTCTAGCAAAAACTACCCTATATGGACTCACAACAGTTGTAACAATACCCTCAACACCAAAAAACCAATCTACAACACTCCATTCATGCTCCTCAGCATTATGCCGAATATTCTTATTAGACAAACCTGTATTATACCTCACAACAACAACCCTTGTACCAACAAACACCCTCGGCATACTAGCAAGGGACATCATCATCTCACTATCAAAATCCATATATCAACCTTCAAATAATATCTCAATAGGATCATTCGTCATCCTACCACCCATATCCATCCAACCCATTCGCCTTGACTACTACACCATCGGTCAATGTGGATCTGTTAGAAATCAAAGCTGCTTTGAAAGATCTCCAATTTGGGATTGGTAAGCAATCCTTCAAATTTGAAGATATATGTTCCTAGCCATTCGACCCTTCCATCTCATTGATTCCCTTTCCAAAACACTTCAATATACCAAAATTTGATAGATACAAGGGAAACAAGGATCCTAGAGCCCACCTGCAAGAGTTTTAGTCCTAGTGTTAGGGGGTTATGCATAACGACAACTGCCTCTTGTGTCTCTTCCTGCAGAGCCTAACAAGGTATGCCCCTGATTGGTTCATGGGTCTAGAGCAGGGATCAATCAAATCATTCACGGATCTTTTGGAGAAATTTTTTTCCTACTTCTCCTTTAATCTAGAGAAGGATACCGATACCTTGGATCTCCTCAAGGAGAAGCAACATGAATGAAAAACCTTTTCTAGCTACCTCCAAAGGTGGCATGCGTTAGCAAGACAAATGAAAACCCCTCTCAAAGAGAAAGACATGGTCACTCTCTTTGTAGAGAATTCACATCCCAACATGGCTCATAACTTTAGGCTACATTGTGTCACCACCTTCATTGAGATAGTGGTGAAAGGACTCATCCTTGAAGAGGCGCTTATTGCTAAAGGGAATGTCAAGACACACAATCATGACAAAGAACAGTCGTTCAAAGATAAGTCATGCTACTGGAACAAGAACAAGAATCTTGTGAATGATGGTGTCATCGACACTAAGCATGTTCAAGTAGCTAGTACCTCTTAGAGGAAACAATATGCTCCTAACCAACCATCTACTCAAAACATCATATCAATACCATAGGGGGCACCTCACCCCCTCAATAGTCAAACCAGAATAGTCAAGGGAAAAATAAATGCCAGTTCACTCAATTAGGAGAACTACTCAGTGTCATGTTCAACAAGCTCCTACAAGCCAAAATTATCCAATCACATATCTTGTAACCAAGCCAGCCAATGAATCTAAGCCTAAACTAGTTTGGTTTAAAGAAAATGAATACTGTGAGTTTCACAAGATTAAAGGGCATGCCCTAAACAAGTGTCAGAGTCTAAAAGCATATATCCAAGATCTTATAGATTGAGAAGATATTCATGTGGATGCCAATCAGGCTTCATTGTCTAATGCTCAACTACAAATATACCAAAACACCTTCCCTAACCATAATCAAGGCACAAGCACATCCAATAACAATCCCCAAAACAACAATACAAATAACATAAATTATAAGAATGTACCCCTCAATTATGATGGCATTGCCCATTGCATTGAGAAGGTGGAACCCCACATATCCATGATACATGTCGAGGCTAAAGATCCCCAATGTGTTGTTTCTACCAGAGGAACTTGCATTACTTTTCCTGCAACCCTTGCATCTACCCAGCAAAATCCTGTGAATTCTCAGTATAACATTCGTGATCACTTAGGAAAGACTCTTGCTCACATCTCAATTTTGGATCTTGTTAAATATTCTCCCGTGCATCAAGAGATCCTAAACCGAGCTCTACAGGAAACTCAAGTTCCTAACAACATTGATCCCACACAATTTCAAGCTTTAGTGGGACATCTGGCCCTATCCTACCAATTACACTTCAGCCAAAATGGCATGCCTAACATTGATGCCAACCATAATCTTCCCCTACACATCGAAGTCCTAGTTGCCCATCATAAAGTAAAAAGGATCCTAGTAGATAATGGATCTTCCCTTAATCTATGCAATCTAAAGTTCATAAAGTAGATAGGGTACACTCAAGCGGACTTGAGTAATCAAATCATTACAATCAAGGCTTATGATAATGCAGAAAGAGATTATGAAGGAATTGTTAGTCCTCCCATCCAAGTTGGACTCATGATTCAGTACACTACATGGCATGTCCTAGATCTGTACCTACCATACAACCTCCTCCTTGGCCCCCCATGGGTCCACACCATGCAAGCCATCCCTTCCACATGTCATTAGTGCCTAAAATTACTAGTTAATGGACAAGAGGTCACCATTTACATTGACCTATAACCATTTGAGCATTGTCGTGCCTTAGAAGCTTCATTTCCCCATTTGCATTATTGTCCCAGAGTCAAAATGGGGGCACCTCAGTCGTCATCCTCCAATCCATCATCCACCACATCAACCACTCCATCTTTCACCACCGATCCCACCATCACTAAAGTCCAGATAATCGACAAGGGCTATGGTAAATATGAAATGCATATAACTCTGAATGTGGAAACCATGCCACCATCACCACACACATATGGTCAACCTTTGCAGTTTGTACCAAAGGAAGAAGAAAAGACCATTACCTTTAGTGCCAAAAACATCACCACTAGCACTTTTTGGTCCCTTGGTTTAAGGACAAATACACCAAAAGATGATATCAACCAATGGATATATCATGAAGAGCCCTAATTGGATCCTCCCCTTAAGGAATATTTTTAGGAAGTATACCCCTGGTCTTCTAAGTTTGCAGAGAAGCATAACTATCAAGGTGGGGGTCTGGGGAAAGAAGAAAAGGGTAGCTACAACCTATTGATGTACCAAAGCATCCATGGAATTTGGGCCTAGGATATGATAAAAAGTAGAAAGGCCTTGCAACATCATCCAATGCTTCCAACAGTGTTACTATGGACAATGGTCCCATAGAAGACATACCTAAGGAAGAGTCCATCATACATGTGCACGATGACGTGGATCACACAAACCTTTCATCCATGTTTGATTGCCTATCCATCTTTACCATTAGCATTTCCCTACATCATCCCAAAATTATTAATGGGGACCTACATGATAGTGCACCTAACAATGTCTCTCTAGATGCATATGTCAACCTTATGGGATTGGGGGAAGATGAATTCTCTAGTCATAAAAGTAAAAACAAGAAAAATCAGAAACGACCATCTAGTGAAAACCTCCCTGAGGCGCTTCTTGACTTGGAAAAAAAAAAAGGACACATCTGATAGTGAAAACCTAATTGAGGTGCTAGAGGATGGATATGTTCATCTTCCCCTTGTGGGAACTCAATCATCTACATGATCATCTATCCTGATCGAAGAAACTCAAGAAGTCAATCTAGGTATTGCGAAAACCCCGAAGATCACTTATGTAGCCAAATCATTATCAAAACAAGAATATTCCATCATTGTCTAGCTGCTCAAAGAAAAAATCATCAACTTTTCTTGGTCGTACTCATACATGCCAGGTTTGTACCCCACTTTAGTAGTTGACCATCAGGATATTCACCCGGACACTAAGCCCATCAAGCAAAAAATCAGAAAAATGCATCTGCATGTAGCACTATTAGTCAAGAAAGAACTGGCGAAATTACTGGAGGCTGGCTTTATCAGACCCATCAACTATTTTGACTAGATCTCCAACATAGTGTTTGTCACTAAACCTAACAAATACATTAGTATTTTCACAGAATTTTGGGATCTCAACAAAGCCTATTCGAAAGATGACTTCCCATTGCCCAATATCAACATGTTGGTTGACCTCACTGCAAGACACAAGATGTTGTCCCTCATGGATGGCTTCTCTGGCTACAATCAGATTTGGATTGCACCCAAAGACCAACATAAGATTGCTTTTACAACACCTTGGGGTGCCTTTTGCTACAACATTATGCCCTTTGTTCCCAAGAATGCTAGGGAAACATATCAATGAGCAATGACTATTATCTTCCATGACCTCATCCACATTATCATGAAAGATTATGTTGATGAATTGCTGGGAAAGTCCAAAACCAGAGTAGAGCATCCTATCATTTTGAAAAAGATCTTTGAGCAATTGGAACAGTACAAGCTAAGGCTGAATCCGAAAAAGTGTATGTTTGGTGTCACGTCTGAGAATTTTTTGGGCTTCATAGTCTCCCAAAGAGGCATCGAGGTTGATCCTACCAAAGTAAAATCTATCATGGATATGCCTCCACCTCTAAACCTGAAACAGTTAAGAAGCCTTTAAGGAAAGCTACAATCTATCCATCGGTTTATAGCCCAACTTGCAGATAAGTGTCAGTAGTTCTCCCACCTTCTAAAGAAAGACACCTCCTTCAAATGGAGTCAATAGTGTCAATTGGGTTTTGATAAGATCAAAGATTACTTGGCCCATCCACAATCCTAATGCCACCTATTCTAGGAAAACCCCTCTTGCTATATATCTTTGCCACTTTAGCCGCATTGGGGGCATTATTGGCACAACCTGACGAGTCTGCAAAAGAACAAGCAATCTATTACATTAGCCGTACACTAGTTGGTTATGAATTGAATTATTCACCAATTGAGAAATCTTGCCTCACAGTGGTTTTCAGTACACAAAAATTCAAACATTATATGCTCAGCCATCCTATCAAACTAATAACAAAAATTGATCCACTAAAATATCTATTGTCTAGAACCACCTTAACTGGTCGCATGGTAAGTGGGTCATGATCCCGAGTGAATTTGACATAGAATATGTGGATTGAAAAGCCATAAAAGGACAAGCTATAGCCTATTAGCTGGCCAATGCACCCTTAGTAGATGCTTACCCTTTGGTCACTGAATTTCCATATGAAGAAGTCTTTGCAGTTGCAAAAGCACCCACCTAGGTATTGTACTTTGATGAATCCTACACTCATAATGGATTGGGGGAAAGAATTATGTTTGTTATCCGCTAAGGCAATTACATCCTGAAGTCGTTCAGATTGGAATTCTCGTGCACTGACAATATAGCTAAGTATGAAGCCCTCCTCATAGGCCTTACAATTGCCAAAAATTGGCACATAACTCACCTAAAAGTCTTCGATGATTCCTTGTTGGTCATTAAGTAGGTTAATGATGAGTTCCTAACAAAGGATGACAAGTTGCTACCCTACAAACATATGGTGGACGACTTCAAGAAGTATTTTATCTCCATACATTTTGATTAGATTCCTAGGGTACAAAACAAAGTAGTTGATGCCATGGCTACTATTGGCTCTTTGATTGACATGCCCAAGGATTGAATAGAATGCGAGTTCCTTATTGAAAAAATCCTAATCCTAGCATATGACATCCCTAAGACTGAAATGGTGTGTGACATCATGGGTCCCACTTCCCCTTAGTACCAAGACATCCATACATACCTGCATGATAACATTCTACCCCCAGACCTTACATGAAACCAACAAAAATATTTTATCCAACATTCATATCGATAGTTCATCGATGGTGATACACTTTATCATCATGGGTATGATGGAACCCTCCTTAGGTGTCTAGACGAGATCGAAGCCCATACTGCACTAATGAAAGTACATAGTGGTGTTTGTGGGGCCCATTCAAATGGTATGGCCTTGGCTAAAAGGATTCTTTGCACTGGATATTATTGGCCTATGCTAGAACATGATGCCTATGAATTTGTGAAGAAATGCCTTCCATGTCAGCAACATGCAGATCTAATTCACTCTCTTGCACAGGATCTTCAGCCTCTTCTCACACCATGGCACTTCTCTTAGTGGGATTTTGACTTGATTGACAAGATATACCTGCCATCCTCTAATGGCCACACCTTCATTATTACCACCATTGAGTACTTCACCAAGTGGGTGGAAGCAATGCCACTCACACAAATCATTGGTACTCAAATTTCAAAATTCATCCTCTACCATATTATACGTAGATATGGTATCCCATCCACCATCCTCTCAAATAATGGAAAGCCTTTCAAAAACCAGGCCATGAAACACCTTTGTGACACCTTTCATATTCAACATCATTGGTCAGTGCCTTATTACCCCCAAGGTAATGTTCAGGAAGAAGCTACTAACAAGACTCTAATTTGAATCCTCAAAAAGTTCATTAATAACACTGGTTGAGATTGGCATCTCCACATTCGTCTCGCCCTCTGGGCGTATCACACTTCCATTCATACCCCTACCAGTTTGATTGAAGTTGAGATCCCATCACTGACAATTTCTCTGAAGAACCTTATTAGTGAGGAATACACTCGTGTTACAAGGCTTGTCTAGCAGCTGGAATTACTTGATGAAAGATGGATCAAAGCTTATGATCACCTTCAGGCTTATCAAAACTGTCTCAAATGCAGCTACAACAAGAAGGTTCACCCTCGTCAATTCAATTTCGGTGACCTTATCCTTAATGAAAACCAGCGCACCTAGCAGGATCGAGATAAGAAAGGCAAGTTTGAAGCAAACTGGATGGGTCCCTATATCATCACCGCAAAGTATGGATCTGGGGCATACAGACTCGCCAACCTTGAAGGAGAGCCCGTAGAAGAGCCTATTAACATCATGCATCTAAAAAGGTTTTATACCTAAGTCTACTCAGTAACCCTATCTACATAAGATCAAAAAATAAAAATAAAATTAAAAAAATTAAAAAAATTAAAAAATAGGAAAGAGAAATAAATTCGTCGTATGGTGAAAACCACCCTTGGTGGTGCCTTGGATAAGAATGGGTGAAAACGTGGTCACAGGTGCCACCTGTAATGGGATTAATCATTATCTACCTCATGTCCTCATTACTTTATGACTTCACCCATCCTATCCTATCACTCCATCGACATCCCATCCTTGGCTTCTTGGTATCTTTTGATTGAGCATTGGACAATTACACACTATCCATCATCCTGAGCTTTTTATCCTAATATGAGCTCATGTCATTTTTTGTTTTTCAGTCAGTTTGTTTCATCATCTAGGATCATCCATCGTGTTGGTTTCCATCTAGGCCTCATCCTATCACATCAATCTTTTCGTCCTCTATTGAACTACGTTGCCCCTACGCTTTCACATAGGAAAGGTTGATCATTTGATCTACCCCTGAGACATTTTGACCATCCTGTGCTGGTCATCCATCATCTGTCTTCATCACCCCCTTTTCTCTTTTATCCATGGTCATTTGTCATTTGTCTTTTTTGAACTACATTTCCCTTGTGCTTTCACGTAGGCAAGGTTGATCTTTTGATCCACCTAGGGGCTTTTCTTTTCCTTTGTTTTTTTACTTTATTTTGTTTTGTCGTCATCTCTTTGGTCTCTATTAGTCCTCTTTCCACTTTTATCCATGGTATTTTCTTGAACTACGAGGGCTCTACGCTTTTACGTAGGCAAGGTTAATCTTTGATCAACCCCCAAGCCCCTAGGTCTTTAGGGTGTATCAGTCTTGTGTCATTCTTTTGTCTAGTCTCTTGTATCATATTAAGAGTTCCCTTATCTAGTTGGTTCTTCAAAAATGGGATCCTCTAGTGTCAAATGATATAATTATTTAAAAAAATCCTACGTCACCTAGTTCATCTTAGTTTAGTATCCATCATCGATTTCAACAGGATGCATCCTTCCTAATAGACCTCATCAACCCCATCCACCCTTATGATCCTATGGCAAAGGACATTTGAATTTGAAAATTATCTTTTAATGCTTTTGAATTTTGTTTATTGTTTGAGCTTCCTATTACAACTAGTCAAGGTTGACATAATCTATCATATTATGGTGCGTTTTGATGGGTTAATATAGGGGCAATATTTTTGGTGGTTTATTGTTGTTGTCTATTGGGTCGTTCCCACATAGTACCAACCAAGGTCTCTAAGATCCTGTGTTACATTGGGGACATCCATTTGTGCTTGTGGTCATCCCAATACCTAGCCTGACCAAGGTCTTTGTGACCCTAGGGTGTTGGGATAACCTTTTTTGTGATGTTTGTTTATGCATTGGATGTTAACTTGCCTTGGTTTCATATACCCTGGTAGCTGGTGTCTTATGCTAGAGAAAAAATCAATGTTCTAAAGATGGAAAATTGCATTCATTATTGCATTTCATTTCATTGCATGAATCCCTCATTCATTTTTGTTCCTAACCCATGACTTAGGATTTCGGTTGCACAAGCCTAGATTATTTCCCTTTGTTTTCTCCTTAGGATACTAATGGTTCTTGATAGGTGCAGTATCATACCCACACCACACCTATCATCTACCCACATTCCCATGCAAGTCCTTATTGACACTTATGTTTGCACTACATTTTGTAGATAAGTCCATATGCATAATGGAATGACTAGATTAAGCATCTTTGATTCATTTTAATTCATACATTTCCATAATAACATTTACTCATTACATGCATCACCACTTGCAAAATACATTGTTAGGTCCATAATAATTACATATCATATAAAACATTTATCCCATACTACATCATAAACATTAATAAATCATATACATAATGACATCAACATAGATAAATCATCATCAACATCATGCATAATCACATCATCCATATAAGCATAAATCATCATCAACATCATGCATAATCACATCATCCATATAAGCATAAATCATCATCAGCATCAGCATCATGCATAATTAAATCATCCACATAGGCATAAATCATCATACAAATGTGCATACATTACATGATCCATAATAAGAACATAAAAGCATATCCATAGGCATAACATAAATCATCCATCACATAAACATGACGCATAGTGTTAATAAGGACTCACATATATCATAATCAAAATAATACAATGTCAATCTCATCAAAATCCATATCCATCGAATTTATCATCAAATAAAATGGTACAAGTCCAAGGATGTAGATCACATATGATCTCTGCTGATATGTACTAAATCTCCATCTTGTACCTGTCAAAAAATCCATATCCTGTCACCTGCTCTTTACCCACTCTACTGTGCATTTCCCATGTCTGATCTTTGAGGAGAATCGAGCACTAGCCCTCTGTGTGTGGGAGTCCCTTGATAATCCTAGGTAGGATCCCTTGATAACCACCATAGTGAGGAGGAGTTTGCTCAAAGTCACTATACCCTCTAGTACATGTCCCTAATGACTAGGATGGTGTCAACATTTGAGGTACCTACCTGACATAGCATGCTATGCGCTACACCAGATCTAGAACTACCTGCTCATAAGCACACCTCTAGTAGGTCACCTCCTACATATAATCATCTCTCTACCTAGTCTAATATCTAGCGACATTCTTCTCATGCTTGCATCTATCTTGATCCGCACTAATGGTTCTCCGCTCCTACCTCCATGCCTCCTATGCCGACCTCAGCTACTATACCTGCTATGTGACCCTGTCTCTCTTAACTTGTGTAGCCTACAACTGTTCCTATAATCCCTATATGTATGCTCATGTCTCCCCACCCTCAACCTATCCTACCTGCACCTAAGCCACTGCTACATCCCTCTCTCCCTATAACGTTTGCATCCACACCTCTGTGACATTTCTCTCCCTCTATGTGGCTTGTGCCCAAGCCACTGCTACATCCCTATCCCTCTGCAAAGCCTATAATCTCAACTCTACTACATCTTGTTCTCTCTGAAGAACCAATACCTATGACACTGCCTCATCTCTCTCTTTGAAGAGATTGTACCTATGTCTTTTCCACCGCCCTCTCACTCTGCAAAACTTGAACTCATGCTAGAGCTACATCCCTCTCCACCTCCAGAGCCTATGCCTATGCTTGTGCTACGTCTCTCTCTGCATGCATCATGCGTACCTAACCCCTTATCTCATCCTCTCTCACCAGAATAAACCCCATATCTTTGACTGTCTACTCTAAACAATACTCTTTCCTAGAGCTCATCTTGCTCCCGCCATAGATCCACTCTCTCCCCATAGCCACTCTACCTACCTCTGCAAATCCTCCACATCTCCCGCTGCCTCTGTCCCAATCTTTGCAAGCCTCTGCCTTGTCCCTACTCCAACATCTACCTGTCCTCTAACCTATCATACTGCATCCTCTACCACTAGACGGTCCCTCTCCCATCTTGCTACCTCTCCATCCTCATGCTCCCTAGCAACCACTGCCCACAACCTATCTATCTCTGCATGTAGATCGATCACCTCATCTCATGCCTCATCTCTCTCTCTCTCTATAGAATCCTCTCCACCTCTGTCACTACTATGGCTAGATCTAAGTAATCCCTCTCACTCTTGGCAAGTTGTGTCTGTAGCTCACTCACCTCTACCTCTAATCTTCTCTGCTCTACCTCCGATTGCCGCAGCTACTACTCACTAAGCTGTAATATCTCTAGGGCCCCTCTCAGTAACACTATTGGATCCTCTCTTGTAGGTGGGGCCATAGACAGTGGAGGGATATCACACACCTCCATGTCAATGTACATCGCCTCTAGCTCATACCCCTCATCCTCCCCATCTACCTCTGCCTCATCCACATCAATCACCACCAGGGCTCTCCTCCTCCCCCTGTCATCCTCTCTTACTCTCCACTAGCCTTGGCCTCCTCCTATCTTTGCCTCTGATGGCCTCCTGGGGCTGCACGAATCTCCGATCTCCTCTCCCTGTATGCCTCATGTCCCCTATCTTGCTAATCCGTGACCCCGGCCTCCTCCCCTCCCCTCTCTGCTCCATCCCCTCCTCAGACTCTTCGCCATCATCTCCTCCTCCTGCCACCCTCACTGGATCCTTTGCTACTCCAGCTGCCCCCTGTCCCCCTCTATGCTACCCTTGTGGATGCAGTATTTCCCATTTAGTTGCCAACTCTCTCTCATCCTCTAACCCAAAACCTAATGCCTCCTCAAAAGGCACCATTGGAGTAATCCGCTGAGGCAGATGTTGACGAAACCACTAACCATACTGATCTATCATCCCTGCATCTCTTGACCCATCTTCTTGCCTGGGTATGGCACTAATTGTAGTGTCTCCCACTCTGCCCTCGTAGACTTAGGAACAATCTCATCCCCCAATGGTCACTCTCGCGTAAGCTGCCGGAACATCTCTCAACCCTGTAGAATATCCTGCCTCACCCCAAACTGCCTCATCGCTTGGTTTGGTCTGTGTAACTCTAATATGCGGGGATCCTTCTTGATAATATTGCATCAGGTGAAAAAATAATCCTTGTGCCTAACCTCATCCTCCCTCCACTCCTTGAACTACCACATGTATGGTCGCCACACTATCATCTCTGCCAGTAGCACATCAAATAGCCTCCTCCATGCATCCATGTCTTTGAATCCCTCATAGCTCAGTATCACTCCAATCTCTATCCCCCACACCTAGGCTACTATTGCTCTGTCATCCTCCACTCCTCTCACCACAACTTGCCTGGAAATCCTGATATGCTCCCAGGCCCATACTTATAGTAGTGTAACGTGTGTCAAACTCAACAACTCTTGATAGCATATCACATGCATATCCCTATATAGCTATGCCAATAGATAGGTCTCCCATGCAAAATACCCCTCTTGGCCCTCAACAATGTGTCGAATCACCTCCACATAGTTGAGATGCAAGAACCGACTGCTCTTGTCTAGAATCAAGATCTTGCTAATCAATCTTGCTAGATATAGGGACAATGTTGAAACCCTATAGGAGAGCTATCAACATCTAGTTGCTGCCGCTGAATTGGTAGCTCATCTCCGCTAAACACAACCTGGATGGAATCATCTAGTGCCTCCCACTCTACCTTACACTCACTGACCAAGAGTCCCGCTATAGGGAGCCTCAGAATCCTACAAACATCTTCTAAAGTCATCGTCATCTCCCCTTTCGGTAGATGAAATTTTGACGTAGCTGAATCTCAATGCTCTATCAATGTTGTCAACATGGCCCTATGGGCCTTAATAGTCAGGTAGGATAACATGTGTAAAACTCTTGCCTCTGCTTGTGCCTCATGATCCATTCCATTCATGGCCGCTATGCAAATATTCAACACCTTAGACTACCACTCACACGTTCGTAGTCTATGAAAGTCTTGCATCCATGTCCCACCAGCTGTGTCAATCATTCCTTCTTGGATCCCCTTTCCTATCTTTTCTTTTTCCCCCATTATTTTCCTTCTTCCTCACCTTGTTGGTCCTACCCAGCTTGGGGCGGATCTACCCCCATCCATGGGAAAACTAGCCTGGGCACGAGCGGACCCACCCCAGTTTGTGGGTGAACCAGCCCAGGCACGGGTGGACCCTCCTGGGCCCTGGGGCGAGCCCGCTCGGTGCATGGGAAAACCCACCCGTGTTAGGGCAGACCCGGTCTACCTGTGCATGGGTGGACCTACTGAGCACAGGTGGACCCACCCTTGTACGCAGGCGAACCTGCCCCCTGGGTGGGTAGACCCGCTGTTTGGAGGGCAGGTACTCCCCTCTATGGGGGGCCGACCAATTTATCATCCCCCTTTCTCTTTTTCTCCCTTGGGAGAAATCGCCCTCCTCTGGGGCATGTCCGCTCCTCCCACCTACCCATTTAACTTAGTAGGAAATTCTACCCACCCCTTTGGTGACATCTAATTTGCACTGACTACCCATTTTTCTAATCCACCCGCCCACCCAAACCCATATTTTCAAATTTTACTAAACTCAAACAAAATGATAAAAATCGCAAAGTTGGGTTTCGAGCTAACCTAGTGTGGAACGATGCACTCATTGTAGAACCACCAAAACTCATCTTCCTAGTGGATAATATCATTGTCGTAGTCATTTGACATCATGCCCTCTTGCCCTCTACCTCTCTTCTCCTCCCTCTCTTCATCAACTAACAACTATTCAAATGAGTAAAGGTAATTCCGAAAATTACCTTATATAACTTTCACTCCTTTTTACCTTTTTAAATGAAGGGTATTTTTTACCCTTTATTTAAAAAATTCTCCCTCCAACTAATTCCTTCCATCCTCTATCTTCTTAGGGCTGCCATTTTCAAATTGTGCATCAATTTACCTTCGTTCAAAAGCCAATCTTCTTGGTTTTTCAGGCTCTTTCCAATGACATCTACCACTTTATCCTTTTGAGAAGTCGCCCAAGACCCCTTTTCCTCCCCATCTTCCTTTGCGAGGGGGCATACCCTACCATTCTTTTCCATTCCTCCATGGGCCTTCTCTTGTGATACTAGGGAATCCCCTTCCATTTTCCTCCATTTGCATAGCTCACGAAGCCTCTCCCATGCCAGGGCATCTCTTTTTTGGTTTCTTCCTTTATAGAGTCATCTGCATTTTATTTTCTTTGAAACCCTATTATTCTAATAGCATTTTGAAGAGGGAAAAAATGTAGACATCCAAATTTGACCACTTCCATATGGTCAATCTCGTCTCCTTATTCATCCCTTTTCTCATCTATTTCATCCTCTTCGTCGGTATTAATTAAATCACTCATTTAATTAATATTTCATTATCTGTATAAGGTTCCTAAAGTATTTAATTCAATAATTAAATACTTTCACCCTTTGCTTCTTTCCTTTCTAAATTAAATAAATACATCAATTTATTTAATTTAGTCATGTGACCTCTTTGAATTTAAGTCAATTTTTAATTCCTTTTTTTCTCTCTTATTGTCACATCCTCCATAACCCTCTTATAATCTAGATTAATTTAATTAATTCTAAAATAGGATGTGAACACATTAATAAAAAATTAATGTCACATCCTCACATCTTCCAATTTCTCCTTAATGTTTCATTAATCCTCTTAATCATGTGTTTGCACAAGCTTAATCAAAGTCATTAGCCACATTTAGCATGCCTTTCTAGTCAACCTTTTCATTTTTCTTTCTTAGCATTGAACCTGTTTCCCATGTGAATTTAAAATTCACATTTATTCCTCCTAGAATCTCCTTTTTCCATGTATCTTCTAGAATCTTTTGACTTGTCACATCAAGTCACATGTGGAAAAGTGCTTCCCTTTTTGGAACTTTGTCTTGTCCATGAAATTCTTCCAAGCATGTGAATTTTCAATTTACATTTATTTTCCCAATTACTTTCCCTTTTCCCATGGAGTTTTTTGAGAAATTCTAAAATTCCTCAAAAGTCACTTTCATTCCCATTTGGATACAAGAAGTTCCTTTTTGAGGAAATCTTCTCATCCCCCAAGGTTCTTGCAAGGTACTTGTCCTTCCTCCACATCATGTACTCTTCTTTGACCTCACCTACACATCATCACATCCTTAGTCACTTCACATTCCACATGTCAAGATGTGAGGGCTTGTGAGTCCTAACTCACCATAACCCTTCATTTTAGCCTTGTTAGATAAATTTCAACCATTGAATTCTCCAGAGAATTCAAATTCTTCTATAAATACCCCCTTTTTTCTTTCAAAGGGAGTTCATGATTTTGCTACCAAACTCTTGCCAATTTGACATTTGAGCCATAATTAGCCAATTTTCACACTTTTCCTTCACCATAGCACTTGCATCCCATACTCATCTACTTTCAATCATATTTGCATCCCATCTCACATATTTTTCCATCAAGAGGATCATACACAACATCAAAGATCAAAGGGGTATGTGCAAGATCATCATGGAAAAAACATGCGCTTCAGTGGCAAAAAATTTAGAAAAATCAGAGTTAGGCAATTTGACATAAGAATTTGAATAAGTTATCTATATTATTTAAAAAATATGTATAAATAGAGTTTATAGAAAATTGAATGTAGTTTCTAAACTACTAGGTTTGTTTTAAAAAAAATAATCTATTTGGTGAAAATTTGAAATTTCAGTGCAGTGGTACTTAAATTTTAGGGAAAAAATAAGGAGTCTGTCTGACCACCCTAACCACAATAAAATGATAATTATTCTTAATAAGATTTTAGATATAAGTAGAGGATTCATGCCCCAATGTGATGCATTTTTTTTGTAATTTTTTTCCAAGTAAATAATTAATTTTGAATTTTTTATTACAACTTTTTAAAAAATATAAAAAATCATATGTTTGACCACCTTAACTTAGTCAAAACCTCATGAAATTCAATTTTTCTTTTTTAATCCTATAGTATGCAAATCATAGAATGTGACACATGTTTTGGATTCAAAAAATGTGATACTATTTGAAAGCTATAGATGTTTTTCAATCAGCCTATCAATCAGGACTTTAGTAGTAATTTGAATAGAAAATGAATAATAATTACTTATTAAATTCAAAATAAATCATAATTTATATTGGTGGAAAGTTGAGAATCTCCTTTAAAAAACCTTTTGTTTCATCAATTTTGGGTAAAAATATAGTCGTCAGCCACATACTCATCATATTGTCAGTTTTTGGCCCATCATGATCCTGCACAGACCCAAAGGGCCAATCAAGGAGCAACTTAGCAAGGTATAGTCATTACATTTTTTGAGTTTAACATTTTGACCAATCTTGAGGTGTTAGGTGTTTGTTTTTGTTTCTTGTATTTTTGTTATTTCTGCACGTTTAGGAACACAGATTTTCACCTGATCACAGAAGCAAAAAACAACCCACAAAAAACTATGAGTCACCACCTCTACAAGTCACTCCATGCTAGATCAAGGAACAATCCACACAGGAAAAAAAAATTGATCCTTGTGCCAAAAAAAGATAGCCAATACCACCACGTGAGCCTTAGCTCATACAACACTAAGGGTGTAGGTAAATCAAAGGGCTATTGATAACTAATTTCTCACCAATGTGGGATATTTATATCCACACCAAAGTTTAAAACAACAAATTTTTTTACATGCCCAGCTTGAATAAAATCATACCCAATAAGAAAATGGTGAGAAAAAAGGAAAACCTAAGTGAATATTTAGAGAAAACTTAGGAGATCAATAATCTTTTCCCAAATTGGTGTCCAACAAACTCTTATGCCCAACCAATTAGGAAAACATTGTACTCCATCTTTGGTTTTTTTTTATAGGAAAGAATTAAGAACTTAATGGAAACAACGATGCCTTTGGAAAGTGACCTAGAAGAACACACCTAGCAAAAAATATTGAAGAATAATTGGAAATAATGGTGACTTAGAAATTTAATAAATTTCAAATGCAAACAAAATATTTGATCTCACACATCTCTGACAAACACTCTCTACGGAAGATGGTTGCAAACAAATGCTCTGATACCATGTTGAAGTAGACTTCCAAGAATGTTTGTAGACCAAAACAACACCATCACAAAAGAGAAGCAACATGAAGAGGCTATTTCACCAGAAATGAAAAACAATGAATTGAGATGACAATAATTGTACAAAGAATACCTTATAAAGGCACGACAAGGTCAATGTGGGAAATATAACCAACATAAAAACAATTAAAATATAGTTAAAATTTATTAAATCCATAACCATCAATAATTAATATTGGTGTGCCAAAGTTAAATTAAGAGAATGTGAATAGTAAAAATCCATTCACACTAACAATTTCTACCTCTTCCCCCATGGTGAAGCAAAAAATACAATAAAAAATTCTAAAAAGCTTTCTTTGTCATTAATTTCATCAATTTCTGGTATTCATCCATACTATGTAATCCTTCAAATCAGGTTAAATCTTCCTTCTTTCATCAAAAAAATATGGTTAGGGTTACTAATTTTTGGCTATTGAGTGTTATTCTAATATCTATTTCTCTATTTCTCCATTTGTCAAAAAGATATGGTTGGGGTCAGTAATTTCTGTGGCCCTTGTTTATTGTTTGTAGTTATGGTTGTGCATCTTTGGCTTTATACCCATTACCATAGGGGAAATTGTAGTTAAATCATCTTTCTTTCGATGTTGGTCTATTGTTTTGGTTATCTGTGTGTATCTTTAGCATTGCAACCATTACCATAGGAGGAATTGTAGTTATCTGTGTGTAGGGTTTAGGGTTGTATGAAACCATTAACATATTGGAGATAAAATTACTTTGGTGGTTCTTTAGTGTTATTCTAATTTAGCTCTTTTAAAATTTCTCTATTTGTGTATAATTTTTAGTGTCAAGTGATATAGCTCAAATTTTCAATGAAGATTGAGGGGTTATACTGATTTTTACATGGGTGTTTTGCATAGATGATTAATTTACTATTAATGTCTTCTTGTTATATGTTTCTATCTTTGGCGTTATACCCATTTTGGAGACTTCAAAGAGATTATTTCTCTTTGCGAGTGGAGAAATTACAATTAAATCTTCTTTCTTTCGTTAAAAAAATATGGTTAGGGTTACCAATTTTTGGCTATTAAGTGTTATTCTAATACCTCTTTTAAAGTTTCTCTATTTGTCTATAATATTTAGTTCCATGTAATGTAGCTCAAATTTTCAATGAAGTGTGTGGGGTTGTGCTCATTTTTGCACAAATTATTGCTACATATTGGCTTTAGGAGCTCTTTTTAATGTGGCTTTGGGGAAATTGTAGTCAAATCTTTCTTTCGTCAAAAAAATATGGTTGGGGTCAACAATTTTTGTTGCCCTTATTTATTGTTTGTAGTTATGGTTGTGCATATTTGGCTTTATACCCATTACCATAGGGGAAATTGTAGTTAAATCTTCTTTCTTTCATCAAAAAATATGGTTATGGCTAGTAATTTTGTTTTCCTTGGGTTATTGTTTTGATTATTTGTGTGCATCTTTGGCATTATACCGATTAACATAGGGGCTAAATTATTTGGCATTAAATATTATAGATAGAATATTTATGCAAAATATCCGAATAGGTCTTTGACTAGGTTTTTTTTGTGGTGACGTGGACCTTGGTAATTGTCTACACTGGTGGCAATGGGGCTGGTGTGCTTCGTATGTGGAATCTATATTAAATATTATACAAAGAATAGGGAAATTGTAAAAAAAATATTAGGAAAAGACTTAAGAATCATAGGTAGCACCAGAATTACCCCGATCGATAGGCTATGTATTTGAGGTCCCTAACGAGATTTCTATCAACCTAGCTATGAATTAGATTTGCTCATGTGAGAGACACACCCGCCAGTGGTGGCTCCACCAAGTTCTTGCTATCGTCATGGGTTTGGTGATTATGTGGGTTGGTGGTGTTGGAGTTTGTATCCTAGATACACAAAAACTAAATAGTAAGTGTTTTTTTTTTCTTGAGGGTTAATGGATCCCCCTGTTGTTGTGCATAAGCGGTGGACACAATAGATGTGGGTAGCCAAAGTAAAAGGAAAATTGAATGTCATAGTGTAGTAGAGTATACTTTGATTAAGTTCCATTTTTGAAATAGCCATTGTGGTGTTGGTCTCATAACATTTTACATACAGGTTATTTCCCTCTTCTATTCTCAATGTTTTTTCACAATATTCTTCTCCCATTCAACTATTAGTTATGTCTACCTCTTAAGTGTTTTTTAAGATTCCTTTCAACTGTTTCATATATTTCTTGTCTTGCACCAATATGTTTTGTGCATTTCTTTTCCCCTTGACTGTATGAAACTGCTTATAATAAAGTGTTAATTGTTGTGGATTTTTCCTTTGTATGGAACATGTTATATGCCTTATATCAATATGCTTCATGATATTCATTTTCCCCCACCAAAAATGTATTTCATATGCATAGATACATTTACTAATTATATTTATGCTTTGTTTTTTCTTCAATTATTAGTTTGGTGCATGTTGAGCGTTATTCTTTCAAGTATCTTTTACTGCTCGAAATGGATCTTTCAACAATGCAATTTAATTAATATACTTTCTCACACATTTTGCAACACATCAATGTTAAAACCCTCCAACTTGCTATTGAAAGCAACAATAAGGAGAGACTGAAAGGCATGAACAGTAAATTAATCATTTATGCAAAATATGTATGTAAAACATACATATATATATACATGTAAGCATGTACATATATATATACATGTAATATATATATATCACGTTCAACTATTAGTTATGTCTACTTCTTAAGTGTTTTTGTAAGATGCCTTAAACTCTTTCATAGATTGCTTTTCTTGCACCAATATGTTTTGTGCATTTCTTTTCGTGTTGGTTGTTTGAAGCTGCTCATATTAAAGTGTTAATTGTTGTGGCTTTTTCCTTTGTGTCAAACATATGTCTTATATTAATATGCTTCATGATATTCATTTTCCCACACCAAAAATGCATTGCATATGCATAGATACACTTACTAATTAGATGTATGCTTTGTTTGTTCTTCAATTAAATTAGTTTGGTGGCTGTTAAGTATTATTATTTCTAATACCTTTTACTATTCAAAATGGCTCTTTCAACAAGGCAATTTAATCAATATAGTTTCTCACACATTTTTCAGCACATCAGTGTTAAAACCCTCCAACCTACTATTGAAAGGAACAATAACTAGAGATTGAAAGACATGAACAATAAATTAATCATTTATGCAAAATACCCATGTAAAACATACACACACACATATATACATGTATGCATATCCATACATATATACATGTATAGATATATGTACATACATACATACATACATACATACATACATAGATACATACATACATATATATATATATATATATATATATATATATATATATATATATATATATATATATATATATATGAAATTAGTTCAGTGGTTTTTGTACATAGTAAATGTCTTTTTAATGGCTCTTTGATACTTTTTCTATTTGTCTATAATATTTAGTGCCAAATAATGTAGTTTGAATTTTGAATTGACAAGTGAATTGTTATATAGATTGGTTTAGGTACCATAGAATTTTCTCTATCCTATTTTTATATTTATTAGACCTGGAAGCACATCTATATTTATTTTTTCATTAAACAAGTGCAATGAAGGAAAATGCACATCATCATAGCACACGGATAGAATGATTAAGAAAAACATATTTTTATGTGTTTGAAAAGATCAATGCATGTCTACTTCCACATCTATATCCTTTACTAGCGCTAGCCATATGTGTATACACCCAAAGGCCAATAGAACTGGAAACACAAAACAACAAAGCATATATGGTGTGCCTTTCTGTTTTTGAGAATTATAAAATAACAAGAATTGGAATTGTATTTGTTGTCTAATAGCTCTTCTACAATTTCTCTATTTTTCTATAATATTTAGTGGCAGGAAACATAGCTTGAATTCTTGATTAAGTTTGTATATATATACATGTGTATATATATGCATATATGCATAAATATATGTATGTATGTTTTACTAATAGTTCTGTTACAATTTCAACATTTATCTATAATAATGAATGCCAAATAATGCAATTGTTGTTATATAATTACTCTATTTATTAGCAGAATACAAAGAACATGGGCACCAAAGTAAAATGAAAAGCATGACAGCTCAACGAATGTGCAAATGTATATATGCAAACACAAGAATAAATTACATAGGCATTGAAAATCTACAACATCCTCTTTGTAAGGATTTGAAGTTAAATCAATTAGAAGGATACCAATGGACTAATTGTGGGTATGTGTAGGATCATCTTGGAAAAAATAGGCCCTTAAGTGGCGAAAAATTCAAAAAAATAAGAGTTAGACAACTTGATGTAAAAATTTGAATAAGTTATCTATATTATTTCAAAAATATGTAATAATAGAATCTATAGCAAATTGAATGTTGTTTCTAAACTACTAGGTTTATTTAAAAAAAAAAAACTATTTGGTGAAAATTTGAAATTTCAATGCACTAGTACTTAAATTTTAGGGAAAAAAATAAGTAGGTGTCTGTCTGACCAACCTAACCACAATAAAATGATAATATTTTTTAATAGGATTTTAGATATAAGTAGAGAACTCATGTCCAGATGTGATGCATAATTTTTTGTAATTTTTTTCCAAGTAAATAATTAATTATGAGTTTTTTACTACAACTTTTAAAAAATATAAAAACTCATATGTTTGACCACCTTAACTTGGTCAAAACTTCATGAAACTCAATTATTAATTTTTATTCATATAGTATGCAAAGCATAGAATTTGAAGCATGTTTCAGATTCAAAAAAAGTGATACCATTTGAAAGCTATTGATGTTTTTCAATCAACCTATCAATCAAGACTTTAGTCATAATTCAAATAGAAAATAAATAATAATTATTTATTAAATTCAAATTAAAGTATAATTTATATTGGTGGAAAGTTGAGAATCTCCTTTAAAAACTATTTTCGTTTCATCAATTTTGGGTTAAAAAAAGTTATTAGCCACATATCGTACACATACCCATCATATCGCCACTTTTTGGCCCATCATGATCTTGCACATACCCTTGTACAAAATGTGTATAACACCAAAGATGCATAGAGTATATATATGTCTCTACATATGTATATATATAACTATATATATGTATGTATGTATGTATGTATGTATATTTATATGTATATGTATATGTAGATATATATATGTGTGTGTGTGTATTATGTGGGTTGATGGTGGTGGAGGTGGTGACCTTGATATGCAGAAGATGAATGGTAAGTGTTTTCTTGTGTGAGGGTTAATGCATTATGTTGTTGTTGTATGATGGGAGTGGAAAAAGTAAATGTGTGTGTGTGTATTCTTTCTTCCTCATATGCTTCAGCTTCTCGCATAAAAAAACTCTTCATTATGGTAGTTTTCCTCTTCTATTCTCCATTTTTTAAAGTTCTGTGAAGAAAATATATTGACTAAGTTGCATTGTCGAAAGCAGTATTGTTGTGTTGGTTTGATAGTACAGTCCTTTCTAAGATGTGTGCTCCCTGCTGGTTTTATAGTAGATCATAGCCACAATGGCTCTTTCGACAATGCAACTTAATCAATATACTTCCTCACACATTACATAGAAAATCCGAGCTACATTGGCTAGAATTAAATATTATAAACAACTCGAAATTGTAAAACAACTATTACATGAAAAATCCTATTCACAACTTAGGTGACAAAAATCTCGTTGGAAACTTCAAACAAATAACAAACCCTTTGCATATCTGTATATATATACAATCACTTTGATCTTAATTTATGTGGTTCTTGAGTGTTTTCCTAATAGTCCTTTTAGTGTTTTCCTATTTCTCTATAATATTTATTGCCAAGTAATGGAGCTTGAATCTAGAGTATATGTATGTATATATGTATATATGTATATATGTATATATATGTATGTATATATATATATATGTATGTATGTATATATATGTGTATATTTATAAATATACATATATGTGTGTGTGTGTGTGTGTATGTGTATGGGAAAGTATACTACAAAATATGTCAGAAAATATATTGATTAGGTTGCATTGTTGAAATAACCATTGTGGTGTTGGTTTGATAGCAGAATGATGTAAAAATTCTTGAAATAGAGAAGTGTTTCCTGGATTTATAATGACAATGTGGACCTTGTCTCTTCAACAAAAGATGTTCCTAAATGTTGCTCATTGGTCAATAAATATTGCATAAAAAATTATGAATCTAGAATTTACAAGGAAACTATTACATAGATTGGTTGTCTTGTATTAACATCATGATATTCTTCTGCCCTCATCTATTTAAGTATCAATAAATTTCATGATATTGTTTTCCACTTATCTATTTGAAGCTTCCTGTAATAGATTATTCTATTATTCTTGTAAAAAGGCTTGCTTCTAATTTTTAAAATTCTGTATTCTTTACCGTAATTATTTTGTTTGGATGGAATATGTTATCATTTAGATATATTATTGTATATATAAATAAATACATACATGTGTACATATGGATATATATATCTGGTTATATGTGTTTTTTAAAATGTGTAGAAAAAGGAAAAATTCAATCCATAAATGTACTTAAGCATTTTCATTGTTGTTGTATATTCCATTATTTCTATTAAAAAGGATGAAGGAAGCAAGTAGTAACATATACAAATGTTTGCATATAGGAATTTATAGAAATATAGCAAGAAAATTTCATGCATACATATATAGGAAACCTCAAAGATTGTAAATATTTATAAGTTTTCTACCAGTTGGAATTGAATGTTGCAATGCATTAATCTTTGATTTTTTACTACGATATAGAGCTACCAATTAGTCAACTACAATTGGAAGATTCTTTGCCTTTAAAAGGTCCCAGAACTATGTTTGCGGAATCGGGCTTTGTGGATGGGTTTCCAGAGCCCCCAAAAATTGATTTGATGATTGATTTGTTGTCACCTCCTACAGGTCACGCTACATATTTTGGCTATGAGGATGCCATCCACTAGCCTCCAGACCCTGATTCCATAAGTTTGCACTACTTTTTAGTTGTGCATGTTGTAAACTTGTTGTTATTGTTTCCTACCTTTCTTTTTATTGTTGTTTTATTGGCCTTTAGGTGTATACATATATGGCTAGACCTAGTAGAGGATATAGATATGGAAGTAGACATGCATTGATCTTTTAGAACACATCAAAAAGTATCCCTTTCTAGCCTTTGTTCTTCTTACTCATTCTATCCATTTGGTGTGATGATGCACACATTTTTCTTGATTACACTTGTCTTTGTAGGCTACAAAGAAACAACCAACTTTGACTTCATTTGAAATTTGTTCCATCAATGCTAGAGATGTTGTTCCCTCTCTAGTCCTTCAAACTTTTTCCTTCAAAAAATTTGGCAATGATGAAGGGCAGGTTGAGCGATACAAGGTTGTCTTGTTTGATGGCCACCATTTTCAAATAGGAACCCTCCCTTCTAAATTCAATGATATGTTGTTTACAGGTGCCTTGAAAATAGGGTCCCTTGTATGTTTAAGAGACTACATTTGTAGGAATGTCCAAGATTCACAGTGGGCTATGTTGTTTCTTGTATATTTTTAAAAATTATCTCTCTTTCTTATTTGCTTCATATAATCTATCGAATATATTGTTTTGCTTCTTTTCCAGGGCCTTAATCATATCCAACTTAGTTGTGATTATGCCTGATTATCAAATTATTGGGACCCCTAGGTATTTGTTCAAGGAGAAAGAAGAGAAAATGTTGGTGCCTTACTCACCTTCTCCTTCTAAACGGACCCCTAAATTTGGTTTGTAGTTGTCCCCTAAAAAAAAAACAACCCTCCAAAGGTCAGCCCTATTAAAGCTTTGAACATTTAAAAAAAATTTGGATAGTGAAAGGGAATGCAACACATATTAGGGAGATGTATCATTTCCACAAATAAAGATGTGAAGGGAAACTGTTTAGTTTTGACATTATAGATATCGAGGGGGAAAAAATACATATTACTTGTTTTGATGATATTCTGAATTGCATTAATATGGTCAAGTTGAGGTGGGGTCAACTTATTTAATATTGAGGGGATTGGTCAAGGAAGCCAATAAAAGATTTAATAAATTAAATAGTAATCTGGAAATTGTTTTGGATGAAAAATCAACAATAAAATGGTGTGAAGATGAGATTCCCATCTCAAGAAAAATCTTTGCTTTTGTGCTAGTTAGTGACATAAGAAACTATAGTGATAATAGATTGGTTGATATTATTGGCATTGTAGTGCATGTTGGGTACATTTCAACTGTTCGTAGGAAAAATGGAACTGAAACAATATGAAAAACCATTAAACTATATGATATCTCTACTTCTTACATTAATGTTAATTTGTGGTGCCTAAGTTGGCAAGAAAAATGTGATACCTTGGAGTGAATGTACCTTTCTAGTGATATAGTCATAGTTGTTGTGTGAGGTGGCTATGTAGGCTACTTTAATGGCAAAGTTATCAACACATCAATAGGAAGAGTCCTTGACATTAACCCTTCTATTCCTAAGGAAAACACTCTTAAATACAAGGGGTCAATTAAAGTAAAGAAAATAGCTTCATCTTCTTCTACACCTCGTAGGCTGCATCCTTCAAATGATAGAGTTACTATTGAATTTATCTTAAACAACTACCTCCACTTGCCAAAAACTGTTGAAGCCATTTTTAAAGCAACCATTCAAATTACAAAAACTGGGTCTTTTTGTTACCTTGCTTTCCCCTTGCTGGTTAATGGGAAAGAATGCAAAAGAAAATGCACATTCCCCCATGCTAATGTTTGGTTTTGTGATCATTTCTAGATGGAAATTGAGGAACACAAAAATCACTATCTTCTATAGTTAAAGCTACAAGACCATTCAACCAGCCTTCGGTGTATTACTTTTGATGAAAATGCCACTAGTTTGCTGCAAATTCCAGCAAAAGACCTCTACATGTTGCAGGATAGCTCCGAGTCTACAATAGATCCTATTGTTGTTATGAAGGCCTTGTTTGTAGACCATACATCTTTATTGCTTTGAGTAGAATAGAAACTTATAATTTTGAGGACCGGCTGAAAAAAAGAATTATCAAAGCAACAAAAGTTGATTTCGAAGTACAATGTAAATTGTTGCTTGCAGACATAATGAAGATATCTACTTCTACTCCAAAAAAAGGCTCCACTAGCCAGCCTACACTTTGATTGCTCTTTTGTACTTCTGATTATTTCTCATAGCCTTGCCTTTTAAATGCTCATTATGGGACACTAAGACTTTTGTTTTACAAATATGGAAAAAATTTATTCCTATGTTTGCATCTACATATTTTTGCATTCATTGACCTACCATATTTTTTATTTTAACATGGTACCTACATTGTTTTTGGTCTACATTGTCACTATGTCCATTCTTGTTATATGGTGGAATCTTTAGTTCTTCTATGCGAACTCTAAAGTCACTTCTTTTCAATATATATTAAAATATTCATGTTTAAAATAGAAATAATAGTGTTGCTAGTAGTTCTCTTATTTCATAGATTTGACATTTTCCTCAAGCTTCCTTTCTTAATAAAATTATAGTCATTTTTTTTGTCATTGTTACTTTAAAATATTTAAAATAAGTTGAATGATTATATGATATTTTTACAAGCATTACAATTTCAAAGACAACTAAACAATTTATTTCCATATATATTTCAAATATTTTCTATACAAGTAATAGTTGACAATATATTTTATTATATATTAAATATTTTGTATATGGGTAATACTTGAGAATTTATTTTAATATAGATTTTAAATATTTTGTATAAAGCTAATAATTGAAATGTATTGCTGAAGAGTTATCAAATTTGAATATAAGTAATCTTTCTTTTTTATTGTAAAAAAATAGTAATTGTTATATTTGCATATTAACATTTCCAATATCAAATTTCTAGTAGATTATATTTATTTCATATAGTTTGTCTTTTTGTTTAATTTTTTTTTATGTCATATTTAAAATCTGCATCAACGTTATAAGTTCTTTCATTATTCAAAAATGAGGATTCATAAATTATCTATTTCATTAGTTTAATCATATTGTATTCAACTTAAACTTTCTTTGAATACTAATTACTCCTGGTTCTTAGTTGTTATTCACCTACAAATTTAATGAAAAAAAAGTGCTTCCAAGTCTAATAAATATAAAACTAAGACAGAGATAAAATTATATTGTACCTGAACCAATCTATATAATAATTCGCTTGTCAACTCAAAATTCAAGCTACATTATTTGAGAGTAAATATCATAGACAAATAGGGAAACTATAAAAGAGCTATTAAAAAGACATTTACTATGTAATAGTTGCCTTGCCAATTGTAAATTCATATTTTTTTTGCAAGGCTTATTGACCAATGATGAACATTTAGGTAAATCCTTTGTTGAAGAGGTAAGCTCCACTTTCTCAGTAAAAACCTCAGGAAAGTCTTCTCTATTTGTCTATAATATTTAGTGTTGGGTACATGAAAAATAGAAGAGGTGAAAAAATTAGTAACCCTAACCATATTTTTTTGATAAAATAAATAACATTTAACTAGAACTAGTCATATGGTAATGAGTATAACACCAATGATGCACACAAATAAATACAAACAATAAATGAAGGGTGAAAAGTATGTTTGTAGCTATATGTATATGTATATGTATATCTACATGTATGTATATGTACATATATGTGTATGTGTATGTATATATATATGTATATGTATATGTATATGCATGTGTATCTATATGTATATGTATATGTACATGTATATATATAATGTTGATCTATAGAATTCTCTGTTCAACATTTTACTATTTTGGCCTTCCTCTATATTGCTTTCAGAAATATATAGTCTTTTGTATATTTATTTTATTATATATATATATATATAATAACACTCCATGCAATTTGTGAAGCCTTGCCCGAACCTCTTCACAACAATCATGGATTTTGTTGATTTTATGGGTTGGTAGTGGTGGAGTTGGTTACCTTGCTCGATGGGTGCAAAATGGTCAAAACTTGTCATGCACCTCCACTAATTCATAGATTGGATGGTTTAACAAGTGTTGTGTTCTACAATCTGCACTATCTCATACATGTATTGTTGTTGTAATTTGTTTTTCCCCTATCCTTTTGGCCATTTCATACACACCTAACCACAGATATATATTTTGATAGTTTTGTTTTGTAAATTTATAATTTACTAGCTTATAGATTCACCCCTTTTGTCACTACAGGGCTAGATATCCTCCAGTGCATAGAAAAGTTGTACAATCACCCCTTTTCTTTTTGCATGGTTAGATACATTCCAAAACATACCAAAATTACGTATGTCTATAAAGTTATTACTATACATTGTATGCTTTGAAGCAAAACCTTTGCTATTTCTTTGATGTCTTCCTTTAAACAATATTTTTGCATTTCATCTATGAAATTGGTTATGCTTTGAAACAACACCTCCTCTATATTATCCTTTTCCTATATTTATCAACATTATAGATAAATTCCATCTTTTGTAGTTCTTTATCAACATTCTCTTTTTCTAAAAAGTTATTGAAGAAAAAAAACTCTAGGGAAACGAATCCATATATTGGAACATACAATTTTTTTAGCGACTTCACCATTGTCTAATATATGATGGAACTCCGTCACATTTGTGGTCAATGTTTCATGCTTTACCTAGTTTAGAGTTTGCTAGGGGCCCATGAGGCTTAATGATTCCAATTTGGTGGGTAAGTGAGCAAACATGTGATTTGCACTTCTGCCTTTCACTATCATATTAGGCATATATATATATATATACATACAATGTCAACTGTATCAATGATTCAAAACATAGATAGGTACATATGTTGGATGTTGTGGTTGTGTTGTTGATATGTGGTTGTCATTGATGTCAACACACTTGGCATAAATGTCTTAGAGGTTGTATATGTCGAGGATATTGAGAAAATTGTAATAAAATAAGTTGCAGGTTGTCAGTGGTGAAGTGAAGTTCAATCTATCGGTGAGTTTTGTATATTGATGATCAATGGTTGTGGATTAAAGGGTTTTCTATAAATAATATCTAGTTTATCCATGTTAAGTTTTAGAGATTTGCATGAAGATTTGTTCATGTTATGAATATTTCTCTTCTAATAGTTTTTTTGTTGCTTTAGTTGGTGTTCCTAAATCAAGGTGATTTTATTTTAGCAAGTTTAGTTTTTGCGGATGCTTCTCCAATGATTCATGATGTTTTTGGATGTTTCTAGATTGCACTCTATCTGTGTTGCACGTCTGAATTGATCGTTGTGCTCACAATTCAATATTTTCTCTTACATGCTCATGTTTGTCATGTTCTTGGCCAACAGGGTGTTGTAACGTGTTGTGTATCTTCAAGAATTAATTTTTGAAGGTGGTTCATGTTTGAGAATTATATTTTGAGTCTTCACTATGTTGTGGCTGACCTTGGTTGATTCACATTAATAATCTTTACTGTTTTGTGCCGACAGTTTGTATTCATTTTATTATTTTCTTGAGGTCAACATGTAGCAATGTAATTTCTTGTTACAGATATATAAGAGTGATTATTTTATCATTTGAAGGAATAAGTATGTGAAGTGTGTGAGTCCTATGTGTGAATATTGTTTAGATCTTTTGAAGAAAGAAGCATAGTGTGAAGACGAGTGAAGAAGAGTGAAGAAGTGTTCATGTGCTTAACCAGAACTGTAATTAGGCATTGGCAGATGTTATTTTTCTCAGTTCAAATCTTGTGGATGTAAATATTTTTTAAGATAGTGTGTCTTCCATTCTATAATTGAGTATTGAGCTCTAGGTAGTGCACTTGAATGCATGTGCATTCTCCATTCATGTTTCTTTATACTTTTAGTAGGATATAATCTTGTGGACTAGCCTCCATTGTGGTTTTTCCCCTAATAGGGTTTCCACCTAAAAAATATTGGTGTTATATGTGTTTATGATGAGTTTTTGAATTATTCTTTCATGGTTATTGATTAGATATGAGAATAAGGTTAATAAGTTGAATAAGTTTTAAATTCTATGACAATTAATTCACCCCCCCCTTAGTTGTTTGCCCTTGCGTTGCCAACAATTGGTATCAAAGCAGGTTCCTTGGAGGAAGTTTAAAAACTTGAGGTGATTCGAGATGGAAACATATAAGAAGGATAGTTGGAGATTTTATGGAACAAATTATTCTCCATGGAAGACTCAAATGGAGTACCATTCGAGATGCATTGGTGAAACCTACTGGAGCACTACATTCAATAGATATGTTATTCCTCGAAATGGTCCTACTACTACTAAGATTAGGAATGTTGAGTACAATATTAGGGCTAATGAAGCATTGTTGAGTGCTTTGACTAATTCTAAGATGAAAAATGTTATGGATCTGAAGACTACTTATGAAATCTAGAAAAAGTTAGAAACTTTGTATGAAGGTGATGCTAATGTGAAGATTGCTAAGTTACAAAGTCTAAAAGGGAAATATGAAATGTTGAGAATGGGTAATGATGAGAACATTACTACTTTCATGCAAAGAGTGAATGAACTTGTGTGTGGTATCAAATGTGCTAGTGTATAGTTGGAAGAATCAAATATTGTTGCTAATCTACTTAGATCATTGCCTACTACATGTAAAGTCAAAGCTACTGCTATTGAAGAACTCTAGACTATAACAAATATAACCAGAGACATGTTGATTGGTAAGATTACTACTTTTGAGTTGAGTGCATTGGTGATGCTCTTCCTAAGATAGAATTTGCATTCAAGGCTACTACCTTTGGGAAAAAGTTCATCTAGAAAGGTATTCAAGTATGAGGAGGCAATGAGAGAGATTGAAGAAGAGGAAAAGAAGCTAGAGGAGCTTGAAGCACTTATTGTCAAGAGAGAAGCCAGAGGAGAAGGTAAGTATGGGGGAAAATTTCCTATTAAATTTTTTTCTTGCAATAAGATAGGTCATTTTGCATCAAGGTGTCTAGAAAGAGTACCTAAGCCAAGACATGGCAAGCCTAGATTTCAAAGAAAGTGCTATTATGTTGTTGATGAAGGTGTGACAAATGATGAATTTGATAAAGGGAATGGAAGTGAAGATGAATGTGTATTTATTGCTACCAAGGAAATTGATTCAACCCCTATTAAATCTATTAGTTTCTCTAATGTGGAGAAAGCTCTAGTGGTCAGAGTTGAGGAGAAAGATGAATGGGTGATTAATAGTGGATGCTCTCATCACATGATAGGTGATAAAATAAAGTTTGTGAGCCTCAAAAAGTATGATGGTGGTGTTGTAAGATTTGATGATGACAAAGTAGGTGTAATCCATGGCAAGGGATCCATTTCTCTTGATGGTAAGAATAATACTGATGATGTTCTTTATGTGGAAGGTTTGAAGCATAATCTCTTAAGTGTCAGAAAGATGGTTGAAAAGGGATACAATCTTCAATTCAAGAATGGTAAGTGTAGAATATTGTGTTGGACTCAAGGAACAATGAGAGGGGGGGTGAATTAGTGTTCATCATTTTTTTTATTTTATTCCAAATCTTAAACCATTCATAGTGCTTAAACTAAAATAAACATACAAGCACATGAAGGAGATAATCAAAACACCATAGCACCAAGATTTTTACATGGAAACCTTGTTAGGGGAAAAACCATGGTGGAGATTAATCCACAATTTATAATATGTTAAAAGTATGAAGAAAGAGGGGAATGCACATGCATTTAGGAACATTGCCTAGAGCTCACTACTCAAAATAAGGAAGGATCAATGCCTCATGAATTGTTTGTGATTACAAAAAAAGGTTGAACTAAGAAGATAACATCTAAAAATTCCCAGTTTTAGTTCTGGTGAAGCTCAGTAATTGATCTTCTATCCTTCTAACTGATTATGCACTTCTACTTTGCTCTACTCTAACTCGCATCAAAAAATCTTTAATTCACAAGTGAAACTGTGCATAAATTGCTCACTCTTCTAATATTCACAACACACACTTGATCTACTCTTCCACACCTATTCACTCTTCAAAATGAATTAACAATCTTATATATATTCACTACCAAGATGTCATTTTCTCCAAGTTAGCTTTAGTAAAATATGAAATATTCTCCAATGGTCGGCTCAAATAAAAAATTATATTAGATGTGTGCTCATCAATGTTGGCTAGGGCATACCTAGGACCCAAAGCAAGATGCTCGAACACCAAAAAATTTAATCAACTACTCCTCTTACATCTGCAACATTCCAAATTCACTTAGTTGGCCTTGAAGAACAAATAAACAAAAAATCATCCAACCATATCTCCTAACTCACACTCCAATTAATGTGACACCACAAAACTTAGCAATCAAGTAATATAGATGCTTAACAACCTTCCCTGAGATCCACAACTCAAAATGATGATCTGGTGAAGCATATAGATCAACATACTAACCATATAACTTGTTCTTCATTTTCTTTATTGGTAAAACTCTGATCTTTACTCTGGCTATTGGTATGAGCGAATCCTAATCTGCAGACTGGAATAATGACTAAGGTTTCCATCAATGTCAACACTAGAAGCCATATGCCAAAAAACAATCCATATTCCAACAATCTTCCCCTTTAGCATTGATGGCAACACTTAGTGAAAAATGACTAAGTGTTAGAACCAAAATGATTATGCTACCAAACTTCAAAATAAAAATTTCAAAACACAAATTCAAGACACAACTCAAACTCCCCCCTAGAAGGATAAGGCATTTTTCACTGCTTTCTCTCCCCCTTTGACATCAATGACAAACATTTTTCATTGCTCTCTCTCCACTTTTCAAAAATTCAAAATTTGATCAAAATTTGAAGAAATGCAACTACTACTTGGTTTACAAAATTATCTTGTACTTCTCTTTCATTTCTAGAAGAAACTTCTTCCATGCTTCCACTGCAATCCCAATGATTATGATCATGTTATTGTTCTCATATGTACTATTAATAATTTGAATGAGAGATTCTGGAATTGTGATTGCTTATTCGAATTTTTCTCCTTTCTTCAAAACCTCAATTAGCTGCTCCAGCCTGCATTCAATTAAATCCTTCACTTTCCAAAAGGTGTCCACAAGGGTTTTTTTGGTGAATTGAACTTTTGCATGCTTGGACTACAACTCTTAAATTTTTTTCTTGACTACACCATCCTGATCCTAAAACATGTTGTAATCCTGACCAATTTTGATTAACTCAGCTTCAATCTGATCCAACTTTTCCTTGTACTTCCCAACGACATGAGGCCAACGAAGACAATAATTGTAAATGTTATTTTCTGAATTTGTGCATTGCCTCAACACATTGATTTTACTTTTAAATTTGGTAAGAGATAGCCTAAACTACTCCTTCAAATGTAGAATTATTTCTTCCTCTTTTTTTTCCAGAGACTTAGAGGCCATAGCCTCCCTAGTACATTCAATCATCTCTTCAGGAAACACATTCTGCAAAATTTCCAATCCAATGTTATTGTGCACAAAATAACTGCCTAGAGTGCTCTCAATCAGGTCTTGCTCATATGAAGGTCTATCTAACCACACGTTAGCAATCTTTTGCATTCCATCTTTCTCCTGAGCAAGTTGTAGAATCTTTTTTTTGGATAAATTACCTTCTTCTTTGCTTCCTTCAACCATTACTACATCTGGTTCAACTGATTATGGTTCCTCCCTTGGAGTGTACTCATTAGAATCTTCATCTGGTATATCTACAATTACTTGTTCTTTACCTTTTCCTTCAATTTTTGGAGACTTGTGTGCCAGAGGAGTGTCATCAGTAAACTCTAGTTCTCTTTTCTACTTCCTCTCCATTTCACTGGAAGAGGATCCAACTTCAAGTACTTTTATCGGAATGGAGATGCTAATTTCTCCAAACTTCCCTAGCAATTTTTTAAATAAATTTACATACTCTTGCTCATAATTTTCCAAAGTATTAGAATGTTCAAAAATGTGTTTACAAACTGATTCATTTTCTTTCCATACAACATTATCAATCTGTGGCAAGCAATTCAAAAAATACATCATAAAACATATAACCAAGTTACCAAACTTGAAAGGGTAATATGCCTCCTTTTTCAATTGCAATGTTGGACTCAAGGAACACTGAGAGGGGAGGTTCGAATTAGTTTTCAATTTTTTTTTTATTTTATTCCAAATCTTAAACCATTAATAGTACTTAAACTGAAATAAACATGCAAGCACATGAAGGAGACAACCAAAACACCATAACACTAAGATTTTTACATGGAAACCCTATTAAGGGAAAAACCACGGTGGATATTAATCCATAATTTATACTCTATTAAAAGTATGAAGAAAAAGGGGAATGTACATGCATTCAGGCACACTGCCTAGAGCTCACTGCTCAAAATAAGGAAGGCTCACTGCCTTATATAATGTTTGTGATTACAACAAAAGTTTGAACTGAGAAGATAGCATCTACAAATTCCTGGTTTCAGTTCTGATGAAGCTCAGTAATCAATATTTTGTCCTTCTGACTGATTCTACACTTCTGCTTTGCTCTGCTCTAACTCGCATCACAAAATATTTAATGCACAAGTGAAACTATGCATAAATCACTCAAACACTCTTCTAATATTCACAACACACACCTTCTATGCTCTTCCACACCTATCCACTCTTCAAAATGAATTAACAATCTTATATATATATCTGCTACCAAGATTTCAATTGCTCCAAGTTAGCTTCAGCAAAATATGAAATATTCTCCAACAGCTGGCTCAAATCGCAAATTATATTAGATGTCTTCTCATCAAAGCCAACTAGGGCATAGCTAGGACCCAAAGAAAGATGCTTTACCACTAAAAAATTTAATCAATTACTCCTTATACATTCACGACATGCCAAATTCACTAAGTTAGCCCTCAAGAAAAATAAACAGAAAATCATCCTATCATATCTCCTAACTCATACACTAATTAATACAACACCACAAAACTTAGCAATTGGGTAATATAGATGCTTAACAACCTTCCCTGAGATCCATAACTCAAAATGATGATCTGGTGAAGCATACAAATCGACATACTAATTAGATACCTTGTTCTTCATTTTCTCTATTAGTAAAACTCTGATCTTTACTTTGCCTATCGGTATGAGCAAATATTGATCTATGGACCGGAATAATGACTTAGGTTGCCATCAATGACAACACTAGAAGCCATATGCCAACATATTAGGGAGTTTTGGAAATGTGATTGCTTCAGGAACAAAACAAAAGGTAACATCTTTCACTTGAATGATGATGGTAAAAGTTGTTTGATTGCTCAAATTCATGAAATTTGCTTGTGGCATAGGATAATGCGTCACATAAACTTTGAGAATATTGTTAAGATAAGTTCTACTCAGGTAGTGAGAGATATTCCTAAGTTGGTAAAGCCTACTAATACTATATGCAAGGAATGTCAGTTAGTGAAGCAAACTAGAATTTCATTTCAGAGCAAACAACATTGTTCAAAAGAAGTGTTGGAACTTGTTCATACTGATTTGTGTGGTCCTTCTAGAATCAAAAGTTTACAAGGAGATAGGTACTTCATGCTACTTATTGATGATTGCTCTAGATTGATGTGGGTTTCTTTCTTAAGGGAGAAATCATAAGTTTTGGAGAAATTCAAGTCTTTCAAGGATATGGTTGAGATAGAGATAGGTTTGAAGATTAAATGGTTGAGATCAGATAGAGGTGGTGAATTCACTTCCCATGAGTTTAATTATTTTTGTGATGTGCATGGAATAAAGAGACAATTATCTGCCCCACAGACCCTTTAGCAAAATGGAGTTGTGGAAAGGAAGAACAAGATAGTTCAAGATGCTACTTGGACTATGATGCTAGAAGGAAATTTTCCTCATATCTATTGGAAAGAAGCTGAGTACTGCTATTTACATCCTCAATCGGGTACAAGTCAAAGGTGATACTGGTAAGACCGCTTTTGAGCTATGGAATGGTCATGAGCCTACTATTAGATATTTCAAAATCTTTGGGAGTAAATTCTATATCAGAAGAGATGAAGAGATAGGAAAGTTTGATGCTAGGAATGATGAGGGAATCTTTCTTGGTTATTCTACTAAGAGAAAGGCCTACCGGTGCTACAACGAGAGATTGAGGAAAATAGTTGAAAGTGAAAATTTCAAGGTTGATGAAGACATAGCAAGACCATCCAAAAACTATGGATATGATTTAGATTATCATAATAATAGTTGAGTCACAAGAAAGAATGTTCCGATTCAAAATCAAGTTCAAATCATTCTGGTGAAACAAGGAAATCAAGAGGAAGGAACTAGTGAAAGGGAAGAAGAGAGATCACAAAAGCTAGAAGTTCATGAACATCCTAAGAATCCAAGATATGTAAGACTAAATCATTCAAAAGATTAGATTATAGGTGATAAGAACAAAGGTGTTGAAACTAGGAGAAAGATTGTAGAAGAATACTATCTGATTTCAAAAACTAAGCCTAATAGTGTGAATGAAGCATGCAAAGATGAACATTGGGTGGAAGCAATGAAATAAGAGCTACATCAAATTGAAAAGAATAATGCATGGATTCTTGTTCCTAGACCTAAGGAAAAAAATGTAATTGGAACTCAATGGGTCTTTTGAAATAAGCTGAATGAGCAAGGTGAAGACTTTGTTAGAAACAAAGCACGATTGTTGTGTAAAGGATATTCATAGATGGAAGGAATTGACATTGAAGAAAATTTTTCCCCTGTTGCTAGGATTGAAGCTATGATAATATTTCTTGCTTATGTTTCTTACAAAAATTACAAGGATAATCAGATGGATGTCAAGTCAACATTTCTAAATGGTGAATTGGAAGAAGAGGTGTATGTGGAGCAACCTAATGGATTTTGAAATTAACTGATCAGGGAGATAAGGTTTGTCAGGTGAAGAAAGAATTGTATGGACTTAAGCAAGCCCCAAGAGCAAGGTATGCTAGATTGGACAAGTATTTTTTGAAGCTTGGATCCAATAAAGGTACTGTTGATAGTAATTTGTATTTCAAGATTGATCATGATAAAGATTTGATTGTTGAAATCTTTGTTGATGATATCATTTTTGGAGGAGATGACAGTTTGTGCGTGAAGTTTGTTGATGAGATGCTGAATGATTTTGAGATTTCTATAATTGGTGAGATGAAATTATTTTTGGGATTGCAAATTACTTAGTTAGATAAAGGGATCTTCATATATAAGTCCAAGTATGTGAAAGAATTGCTAAATTAGTTAGATTCAAATCTTGTTGGTACACCTATGGTGGTCAGAAGTAAGTTGACACAAAATGATGATTCTCTGAAAGCAAATAAAACTAGATACAAATTGATGATTGATGGATTTCTTTAGTTGACACAAACTAGACTAGATATCATGAATGTTGTATGTATTGTTGCAATATTTCAAGCCAATCCTAAGGAATATCATGTAACTGTTGTGAAGAGGATTTTTAGATATTTGATGGGAACATTTGATTTTGGGTTATGGTATCCTAAATATGATGATCTTACTTTGAGTGATTTTACTAATGTTGATTAGGTAGGTGATGTGGATGATAGAAAGAGTACTAGTGGTGGTGCATTTTTCTTGGGTAAGAAGTTGATTTCATGGTTAAGTAAGAAGTAGAATGCCATTTCTTTATCTACTATAGAAGTAGAGTACATTGTTGCTACTAAAAATTGTACTCAAGTATTGTGGATGAAGCAGATGTTGAAGGATATCAAAGTTGTGTATGATGAGCCCATTGCTATGTTCTATGATAATTCAAGTGCAATTAACATTTCTAAGAATTCAATGCTGCATTCAAAGACCAAGCATATATCTATCAAGTTTCACTTTTTGAGAGAGAAGGTGAGTGAAAAGGAAGTCAGATTGGAGTATGTGCCTACTAAAGAATAGATTGTAGATATTTTTACAAAATCATTTCCTAAGGATACTTTTGAGTATCTCAGAGGGAAGCTAGGGGTGATTATCCCTCCTAATTAGAACTAAGATGCATTAAATTTCATCAATCCATTAATTTCATTGTCATATTTTGATCCGGATTGATGTTGTGGTGGATGCTTCTCATGGGGAGTAGTCAGATGTTTAGATATGTGGTTCAGAGCTTGTGTGGAATAAAGAGATCTTTTCCACTGATGTCAAATGGGGAGAAGATTCATGTGAAAAACTATGAATTATCTGAGGAAGAAGAGTCATGTGGGAGAAGAGTTGTTGAGGAGAAATTAGTCAAAACCTACGGGGGAGTAAGTGTTGGAGATATTTGTATTGATGGTGTTTTTCTCATCATATATTGCCATCAATGCCAAAAGGGGGATATTTTTGGATGTTGTGGTTGTGCTGTTGATATGTGGTTGTCATTGATGTCAACACTATTGGAATTAATATCTTAGAGGCTATATATGTTGAGGATATTGAGAAAATTGTAATAAAATAAGTTGGAGGTTGTCAGTTTTGAAGTGAAGTTCAGTCTATCAATGAGTTCTGTATGTTGATGGTCAATGGTTGTGGATTAAAAGGTTTTCTTTTGAGTATATCTAGTTTATCCATGTTAAGTTTTAGAGATCCACGTGAAGAGTTGTTCATGTTATGAAGATTTGTATTCTAACAGTTTTTATGTTGCTTCAATTGGTGTTTCTAAATGAAGGTGATTTGATTTTAGCAAGTTTAGTTGTTGAAAATACTTCTCTAGTGATTCATGATGTTTGTAGATGTTTCTAAATCATGTTGTATCTGTGTTGCATGTCTGCATTGATCATTGTGCTCGCGATTTGAGATTTTCTCTTGCGCGTTCATGTTTTTCATGTTCTTGGACAATAGGGTGTTGTAACGTGTTGTGGATCTTCAAGAATTAATTTTTGAAAGTGGTTCATGTTTGTGAATTCTATTTTGGGTCCTCACTATATTGTGTTCAACCTTGGTTGATTCACATTAATAATCTTTATTATTTTGGGCCGACAATTTGTATTCATTTTATTATTTTCTTGAGGCCAACATGTAGCAATGCAATTTATTGTTGTGGATATATAAGAGCGATTGTTTTATCATTTGAAGGCATGAGTATATGAATTGTGTGAGTCCTATGTGTGAATATTGTTCAGATATTTCGAAGGAAGAGGTAGAGTGTGAAGAAGAGTGAAGAAGTGTTCATGTGCTTAACCAAAATTGTAATAAGGCATTGGAAGATGCTATTTTTTCAGTTCAAATCTTGCACCATGTATGTAAATCTTTTGTAAGACATTGTGTCTTCCTTTCTGTAATTGAGCAATGAGCTCTAGGTAGTGCACCTGAATGCATGTGCATCCCCCATTCATATTTCCTTATACTTTTAGCAGGGTATAATTTTGTGGGCTGACCTCGACCGTAGTTTTTCCCCTAATAAGGTTTTCACGTAAAAAAATCTTGGTGTTATGCATGTTTATGATGAGTTGTTGATTTATGCTTTCATGGTTATTGATTAGATCTAAGAATAAGGTTAATGAGTTGAATAAGTTTGAAATTCTATAACTGATTCACCCCCCCTCTCTCAGTTGTCTTCCCTTATGTTGCCAACAACACACACACACACACACACATATATTCAATTGTAATAAAAAATTGTATGATAGGTATTAGAATAACATTTATTTGTTACTAAATATCATACACAAGCATTCAGTTCCTATGTGTTGAGCTCACTGGCTCCACCACTTCGAACTCGTGTAATTACCAAGCTCTATGTCACCACAGAAAAAAAATCCCACACAAGTTCCCACAGAACGAGGCATCCTCGACATTGGAAAATCCAATTCACTGCTAGTTTGATAGAAATCCTGATGAAAACTTCAACAACATACTTACATACACTTGACTGCAATAATCATAGTCTATTCTACACATTACATTTGTCCATGTTCCTACAATTATCTTTTCATCTTTTCGGGAAAATATATTTTTTGGTGAAAGAAACAAGATTTAATTTCCATTTCTTCATGCATACAAAACCATAATGCTAGACACCCATGCAAAACTACTTACAAATTTTGCACAACAACAATTTTAAAATAAACAAAAAAAAGTCATTTTTTCAAAACACTCATGTACAGTCACTTACATATTCAAGAGAACAATAGTTTTAAAACCCTACAATCTGCTAGGAAAAGGAGCCAAAGTCGACGATTTTTACAATACTCTCCTACCAAACCAGCCAGGGACATATGTATATGTATATATATATGTATGTATATGTACATATATGCATATATATATATGTGTGTGTGTGTGTGTGTACATATATGCATATATATATATATGTACATATATGCATATATATATATATATATATATATATATATATATATATATATATATACATACATACATATGTACATATATATACATATACATATATGTACATATGTACATGGCATTGTCCTAAAAAAATTACTTTAAAAAGTGGTTTTGTACATGTATATCAAAACTTGTTTTGTATCATATGGGTATTAGAATAAATTACATATTTGAAAACTAAATTCAAAATACTAAATTTTATATTATTGAACCTTTTTAATATTCAATTTGTAAGTGCTTCAAATTTCTAGTCAAACTATGACAAATTTTGAAAATTAAGAAACACACTTCCACTTTTTGAACATTTTATGGACCCAACTTCTTGCACTCACATGTTTAGGGTTAGGGTTATGATTAGGCTTAGGGGTTGTTTTTCAAATTTGGTTAGGTTTAGGGGTTGTTTTTATAATTTAGTTACCATTGGGTTAGGGTTAGGATTAGGTTATGATTATAATATTATGATTTAGATTTAGGTTTAGGGTAAGGGTAGGGTTAGGTTTTGGGCTCGATTTAGGGGTTGGGATTAGGGTTGGGGTTGGGGTTATGGTTATAGTTAGGGTTGTAATTTTAATTTGAATCTTAATTGTTGAATCGTGACAAAACATCTTTAAATCCTAACCCTAATTAAACCCTAACCTAATAATAACTATTACTCTAACCCTAACACCAAGTTTTATCCAATAATTATAGACCTAGCCCTAATCCTAGCCCCCAAGCTTTATCCTACAACCCTAAACCTAACCCTAATTAAACCTAAAACTAGTTGTAACCTTAATTGAACCATAATAGTAACCTTAACTTAATTGAACCCTAACACTAACAGTGATGTTCCTAATTGATTGTTTAATGTAACCCTAACCCTTATTGAACTTTTATTCAACCTCAACCATAATAGAAACTTAACATAACCTAACCATAACAATATTCATAACCCTAACCCTAAACCCAAGTTTTATCCTAGAATGCTAATTCTAACCTTAGATTAACCTTAACGCTAACACTAACCCTAACCTAATTCAACTGTAACACTAAGACTAACATTAATTGTATCTTAACTGATAGAGCAACAAATTCCTAGGAAAACCAATTTCACAGACACCTTCAAAAATGAGAGAAGCCAATGGTCTTTCATCAAAGAGAAATCTATGATGAATATGAGATGGTTAATGTACATAATGTTACAGGCTTATAAAGCCATGAAAAATGCCAAACGGGTGTGCAACCACCCAGTATAGGAATACAAGAATAAAAAACTAATTACCCTATTAAATGAAAACTATGTGCCTAAGTTAAAACTTAAGTAAATATGCATTTACTCAAACATTATGTAATGTTCCTGGCCAAATCTGATATAAAAACGCTGAATTGCAACCTTGGTAATTTTGTCAAACACTTGTCTTGAAACTTTCTTGCTTGCTGATTTTTGATTAAGTTTTCTTTGGATTTATTTTTTATGTTTACAAATGATGTAAAATGATTGAAAATATTTGAAAATGTGTCTAATCAAGTAACTAAGATGATGTGCAATTTTCTTTGTCTTTGTCAAATGCATATATATGAATGTTGATGCAAAATGTAATCCTACAACCAAGAGACATTTTAACAAATACTTGGCATGCAAACTAGTTCAAAGTAATGCAATTATATATATGAGACATTTTGAAAAATAGTTGACATGTAATCTCCTTATATCTCCAATACTCTATTGCAATAACATAAGAACTTACAAGATGATATCAATAATTCCATGCTAAAATTTGATGCAAATTGAGTACTATTGTCAATATGAGCTGCCAAGATTCTTGGCTTACAAACAAAGTATTTCTAAGATGATAAGTGCAAAATAAACTCTAAAATGATATACTGAAAGGAACCTAGATAAATGTTCAGTTGTATAGAAATATTTGAATCTCCTTAATGAAGATGAATTTCTGCCCCTTTAAGTTGTGCCTAACTTCCTTGGTGCAAATCGATACTCCTCAATTTTATTAGGAATTTTCTAATGGCTCTTTCAAAAAATCGCACATTAGATAGGTACGCCCAACATATGAAAAGTCAGATTTTTATTGATCATCAAAGGCACCAATTCGAATTCTCCTTAGCAAAATGCCATCTTTTAGCATAATCATCCTTCTTCATGACTGAAATTCTACCATTGAAATATGCCATTGTTTCCCTTGAATTGATTTCTTCCTCAAGACAAATTTGTAAATAATCTCCTAAGTTTGATTTCCTTTCAATAAAATTTGAATGATGATCTTCAAGGTATTCTCCAAATGAACCCTTCCAAAATTGGCCAAAGGCCACTAATTTTTCCCACTTGAGAAGTTTGAAGTAACTCCTCCCAAACTATCTAGGCTTGGTATTCCACAAGCGAAACTAGGAACCAACTAGACTTGCTATTTCACAAGCGAAGTTGCTAAGCTATCAACTCCAGAAAATGTAGAAAATGAAATAGTCAACTCAATCATGCCCAAATGCCCAGCCAAAGCTTCTTTTTATACTTTTTCACCCACATCTCCAAGAAGCTTCTAGAATAAATTATTATTTTATTCAAGTGACTTTATAATATTATTTTATTTCAAGTCACTTTATTAAATTAATTAAATATAAGGTCACCTCTTAATTTTTCATTGTTTGATAACCTTATAAATAACTAATTTAATAATCCATTTAATTTAATTAAAATAATCAATTAGTCATCCTTTGAAAAATCATTAATTTGGACAACTTAATTAATTAAATTAAACTTACTCCAAAATTGGGGACATGCCAATCCTCCCTTCCCAAAGATTGGTTTTTGGTCAAGCAATCCACCACTCACTAGCCATAATCACTACAACACCTATTCATCACTACTCGAATCCCAAAAAATCAACCAACAAATGTAGCTAAAGCTCATGCCACTATCATATCCTATCAAGTTGTGGAACCCAAGGCTCAACAATGCAACTCCAAAACTCCAACCCTCATCATATGGTAACCAAGTACTGAAGTGACAATCCTCATGCAACCAAGTGCCCCAATAGTAATCACCACCCAAATCACACTAGCCATATGCCCTGTCCTTCAACCCACCTCGCTGAAGCAACAAAGACACGGTCAAGTATTGAACATGTGGATCAAAGGATATCTGGTGAACACACCTCAAAGTGCAATCAAGGTGGAAACCTCCTATCTGCACCAAAGAAACACCATCATCATGAATTCCATCCACTCTAGTCATGCCTGTTTCATGGGCTGATGCAAGAAGTTGGATACACAAAAAACTCAAAAAGTGGAAGTGTTTTTGCTGTTTTTTAGAATTTGTCACACTTGGACTGAAAATTTGAGGCACTTACATAATGAATCTTGAAAAAATTCAATAATATCAAATTTAGCATTTTGAATCTAGTTTTGAAATATGTAAATTATTCAAATACCCAGATTATAGAAATTCAATTTTGATATGGATCTATAAAAACCACTTTTTAAAAGTCCCTTTTTTTTACCATACCAAGCACGTGTACTGACAACACGTTTTGACCCAAATAAAAATAGTTTGCTAATTCATTTTTGGAAAAGAGAGCTAACAACATGAAGTTTGATGTGGAATTTTTTTTGTAAATTTTTTTGAATATTTCCTTTTTATTAAATTTTTATTGGCCTTAATTGTTTTTTTTTAAAATCAACGTGTATGGACAACATAATTGGACCTAAACTAAACATTTTTTACTCTTTTTTTTTTCATTGTGTAGAGAATTGTCTTAAGTTTGATGCCATATATTTTTTTTTACAAGAAACTTAACAAAACAGATGTTATTAAAAAACAAAAAAGTTTGCTATTTCAAGTTTAAGGACTAGTTTTCTTAGAAATTAATTAAAAAATAGCAAAAATTTAATCCAATATTAATAAAAAATTATATATTTGGAAAGTAGACATCATGTTCTCTAATGGGTTTTAATTTTATAGATTGATTCAGAAAAGAAGTCCATCAGCCATGCTGTCAAAGTTGGACATTCTTCTTCAATCCACCTTAGTTTTTTAGTTGCAGGTCAAAGGCTAAGGCTCGGATTGCCAAGCCTAGATGTGGTGTGGCAATTCAACTTTTAAATAATGCGTATGATTACAAAAACATGTACGTGTTATTTAAATAAAACACGTATGCATTTCATAACACATACACGTTATCTATTTACCCGTTGGGAAAAGGTAACGCATACACATTCCTAAAATAGAATGCGTACGCATTTCTAATATAGTTGTTTTCCCCTAATTTAGAACATACTAGTAAAACACAATTTTCCTGCAACATTCCTTTTCTACAGTACAGTCTGAAAGTGTCATTTTCTACATTTTTTATTGCAAATTTGTCTTTTGCAGGGCATATTCTATTCAAATTGTTGGAAGAGACAAAATGCAGGTTGAATTTTCTAAAGTAGAATCAAGTACAAGAAATTTTTACTAGAAGATTTGGAAAAAGAATTTTTGGACATACTCATGATGTTTTTGTACTTCATAGTTTATAGAAAAAATGATCTTCATAATACATAGTTTAATTTGAATATTTGAAGGAGGTGGAAATTTGAAAATAGGTTTCTTGAATTATTTTTTGTCATCAAAGAGGGTTTGGTAACCATGGGTGATAAGCAAAGACAAAAAAATATGTAGAAAGTTAATGACACCAGAAGAAATTCAAACAAATAAAGATAAGGAGGCAAAAAGACAAAGGGAAAGGAGAGAATGATTCGTCAAATAAAATATTTGGAATCATCTAGTTCCAAGAATGTTGAAGAGGAAGCCATGAATGATAAAATGAATGTACATAATGCAAATGTGGAGATGGTCAATATGGAAGAAAATGCAATTACAAAGACAAACCCAACTATACCTTCAACTTCAACTTTGAATGATATGCAAACAACTTCGGGTACATATGTCTTCAAATCCACCTCCCAATGATATGGAAAATGCACCTATTCAAACAATCTATCCAAGTATGTGTTCAAACCCAAGTTTTTATACTATTGATATTGCTTGCTTAGATGAAGCTGGATACACCATTGATGAGATCAATAATATTAGGGTTAAACAATGCAGAAACAAAAAAATGATGAAATTATATCTTATGAGAATGCAAATGAGAATGAAATCCCTAATATTGATGAAAATGAGAACGAAATCCCTCATATTGATGAAAATGAGAATGAAATCCATTTTACATTTGAAAATGAAACCCCTTGTGTGAATGAAAATGAAACTCCTTCTATGGATGAAGGTGAAAATGTTTTTTCTACAATTGAAACAGATGTGCTAGATAACCTTCGTGGTAAAGTTTCTTGGAGACAAATTAAAAATTATGGAAATAAAATATATAAAATGCTTTTTTATAGAAAGAAATTAGGATTCCAATGTCAACTCATGGTGCAATTGATGAGAATGTTGAAAATGAGAAAAGTGATGAAAAAATTAGGTGTTTTTGTAAAACCAAAAAAGAAAGATGATTCAGTAGAACAAGTCATATCTAGTGTTTCTAATGCTATTGATGTTATTGGTAAGAAAAGTCGATCGAAAGATAAGAATGTGGCTCGTCGTGCAATAACAACTGCTCTAGTTGATAAAACAACTTCAAATAATAGAATGTTAAGTAAGATTAGTAAATGTGTAAAAGTAATTCCTAGAACTTTGATAAGAGTTGCTAAAAGAAGAGAAAGTATTGAAAAGGATCCTATTAATCAATGTTGGAGTTTTAGTGGTAGACTCCCAAGATCAGACATGAAATTAACTAATGGAATTAAATCTTTAATCGATAAATTTTGGCATGATAATACAAGAGTATCATCTAACATTAACATTAAAGATGTCTTAAAATTAAGGGTGGGTTCCAAAATTCGTGAACCTCATCCAAATAATCTCTTAGATATGACTCAAACTAAATTATATAAAAAAAATTAGATGCTTCAATCTTACCATTGAATATTAACATAAATCAAAGATCATTTGAAAAGTGTAAACCTTGGTATGTTAGAATTAATAAGCAACAAATCTCTTGTTGTTGTAAGACTCATGTAAAATTTTGTTATTATTATGATATATTTTGATATATACGATGCACTTTGCATGCTAACCAAATTATGTAGGACATTTGTGGTATTAATATGCCACATGAAAGAATCAAATATTTTATAGTAGGTTTTTTTTGTGATCCCTCTTTAAATGGAAACTCATTTTTTTAAAAAGTATGCATTTCTAGAGAATGCAATAGATGTGGTAACTTTTCATTATTAGGAGAATGTATGCATGAAAGTACTTTAGATGAATTTGGAAAAAAATTAGTGGATGTAAAAAAAAATAAAAATGCTGAGTATTTTTTAAAAGATGGAAAACATGGAAAACATGGAAAACATGTTGAGCTAATTATGGAAAAAGTTAGTGTGCATACTTTTATTAATGAATTTAAAAATAAGTTTGTACCTAAATGTGTTCAACAGTCTCATAATGGTCATTGGATTGATAATCAATTTCGTTTATGAAAAAAAACATTCCCAATTGGAACTAGATATTGTCAGTTGTTGATTTTGCTGAAAATTATACTCTTGCTCCATAAGAAGAAATTCAATCACAGTATTATAATTTAGTGCAAGTAGCTATATTTGTTCATATTGTTTATAGACATGTAAAAGATAGTACAAAAGATAATAGAATTTTTTTGAGAGAGTACTATTTTTATGTAAGTGATAATCGATTACATTCATCTGAGTTTGTACAATATTGTTTTGATATATTTTATAAAAATTTAAAAGAGAGAGGAATTCAAATGCTAGAACATCTCATATGGCTAGATAATTGCACGGGTTAATTAAAAAATGCTAGAATGTTTAATTGGTTATGTAGAGTTGATAAGGAAAATAATATCTAGCACATATGGAGTTTTTTTTAAGTTGGCCATGGTAAGGGAGAACACGATGGAGCAGGTGCATGTGTGAAAAGAGCTCTTACTAGAGAGCAACTAAAATTTGAGGATGCTGTGAAATTTAGAGATGCATGTGCAATTGTAGATTGGTGCAATGCCAAATTGTCTACAAGAACAAGTGAGAGCTCAATAATTCGACGCTCCTTTTGGTTAGTTGAAGAAAATGATATTTTTTCTTGACAAGATTGTGAAATAATTAATGGATCTGCAAAATGTCATTTGTTTAAGAGTTTGAATGCAAACACATGGACAATATAGATAAGGGAGTTGGCATGATTTTGTCAATTTTATATTTTAGGTGATTGGGAGGCATGTGAAAATATGGAATGGGTCGAACAATGGAAACAAAGAGCCTTAACTCCTACATCAACATATGTTCAACATGGAATGACAATTGAATATAATCAAGTGTTTGCATCAAATGATTATGATCGTGTTTCGGATCTTGTACAAGAAGGTACATTATTTATTGAGTTGAATTTCTTATGTATGCATGTTTATATGCCTATTAAATATAAGTCACTCTTTATTGAATTTTGTATTTATTTTTGTAGGACATGTGTATGTTGTTGTTGCACTTGAGGGGAATGAAGAGGAGACGAAGTACCTATTGGCTAGATGTGTTGAGAGAAAACATAAGTTGGTACATCCTAGAGTGTATGATGATAATTTTGAGTATCCAACTGGTTCAGTGGTTGTTGTTGGCACTTCGCTTCAAAAATATTTGATGAGAAAGAATGGCTTTCCTGCATTTGAAGATTATGAAATACATAAGAATATTATACATTATTCACATTTGATTTTGGATACCAATATAAAAATAGTTAGATATGAAGGGAGGCCTGTTGATAAGGTTTTATGGACACTTTCAATCAATGATCATGAGACAATCATAGATGCATTACAAAAAAGAGAGGATGCAGATGGTACAACAGAGTAAATAAATATTGGTAAGTATATCTAGTTGTTTATATATTTAATTGATATATATATATATTTGTCTTTAAGAATTTCCTAATTAAAGTTTTATATCATTTTTTGTTTCAGGTCTCCCAAAATTAGATGCTTTACAAAAAAGAGAGGAGATGCACATATATTACAATGGAATTCGAATCTAGAGACAGGTAACTATATATAGTTCTAGATACATTTAATTGATAGTATAAATTCATTCTCTCAACTCCCCCTAATCCACCCTCTTGCATCTGCTTAAGCCATCCTCTTATAGGACCCTTAAGTCATATCCTCTTACATCCCCTTAATCCATAATCTTGCATCCCTTAAGTCACTCTCATAAATACCCTTAAGCCATCTTCTTAGGGCTTGTTAAGCCATATTGTAAGGTTTAGGACATGCATCCCCTTAATCCACCCTTAAGTCATATCCTCTTACATCCCTTAAGTCACTCTCATAATTCCCCGTAAGCCATCCTCTTAGGGATTGCTAAGCCATATTGTAAGGTTCATTACATGCATCCCCTTAATCCACCCTTAGGTCATATCCTCTTACATCCCCTTAATCCATAATCTTGCATCCCTTAAGTCACTCTCATAATTTCCCTTAAGCCATCCTCTTAGGGCCTGTTAAGCCATATTGTAAGGTTCATGAAATGCATCCCCTTAATCCACCCTCTTGCATCCCCTTAATCCACTCTCTTAGATCCCTTTAATTCATTCTATCAACTACCCTTAATCCACCCTCTTACATCCCTTCAAGTCATTCTATCAACTCCCCTTAATCCACCCTCTTGCATCCCCTTAATCCACTATCTTACATCCCTTTAATCCATTCTATCAACTCCCCTTAATCCACCCTCTTACATCCCTTCAAGTCATTCTATCAACTCCCCTTAATCCACCCTATTGCATCCCCTTAATCCACTCTCTTACATCCCTTTAAGTCATTTTATCAACTCCCCTTAATCCACCCTCTTACATCCCCTTAAGCCATCCTCTTAAAGGACTCTCATAATTCCCCTTAATCCATCCTATGGAAAACATCATTTGAATTTGTATGGAATTTACTATATACTGTTCTTTTCTTGTATGAATTTTTTTCTTAAATGACTCATAAAAATTGTAGTTACATTAATTATTTTTGCAAGTTCTCATCAAGTTTGTCTATGATGTGATTGTTGAACTAAAAAAATATTTTATCAAGAGACTATCTAAATATCAATTTTTGGTCTTCACCTAAAAGTTGATAAGCTTTAATTGTATCTACATGCACATATATGTTTCATCATGTTATATAGTTGTGATAAACATCTTGATATACATTATATATGTTGTTCAACGTCACTTTTTAAATATCTTGTTCCAATTTTATAGATTATACATTTCATGTCTTGTATTTACCACATTTTATATAATTATTCAATTGTATAGATTATACATTTTATACATACAAGGAGATAGGTTTTTTAGTTTATTGATGCAAATATTTGCTATCTAATTGGAAAATAGTTAAAATTATCTACCCTTAATTTATTATGAATATGATCTGAACTATTTAAGGAATGTCTTAATTTGTCACCTAACCATGTGATAAATTATATATCTAAAATTTGATTCTAGATAAGAATTTATATAGTGCATGTAATACTTGAAAATTAGATAAAATATAAATATAGATATGTATGATTGCATATAATCATGAAAATTAACATAACACGATCTCATAATTGACTGCATATATAATCATCATATTAAAGTCAACTAATATAAATAAACACAAATTTGATAATAACATGTTCAAAATAAAACTAGAGATAGATAGTGCATAAAATTTATATGTCAAGTCCAACACATATATTTAAATAAAACTAGAGATCTATAGTCCATAAAATATAAAACCATCAAACCTTCAAGCTGATCGGTCAAATCAAGTCTCCTCTTTGTTCCATGTCGACTAGATGTACCTGCATCATGCTATAAAAGAGTACAAGAAACTTGAAATTAGATTTAAATTTATTTCAAATTTTTTATATAATTAAACATATTTAAACTTGAAAATATAAACTTTTAGATAAAAATAAATTTAATTAAATATCTAGTAAATATAGTAAAAATGATTTCTAGTATGCATAAATTACCATATGATCATGTGAACCTGTAACTGGCACATTTTCTTCAACGGGTAGCATAACTGTCACTTAAGAAGATGCAAATTTTTGATCTACTATATCTTGCATATTCATATAAAGCAAACAATATGTGAAAACCTTGATATATATATATATATATATATATATATATATTTAAAAGGTTTGTACAAATTTTATAGAAGATTTAAAGTAAATTTTACAACCTCGAATGATATGACTCATGATCACGCACCTGAGATTTCCCATGCATAAATGTCGATGATGTCTCAGGTGCACGACCCGCCATGGGTATCTCATGAAATTCCTACATATAGATGTACAACAATTCGTATAGATCATTCAGACATGTGTATGTAAATGAAAAAAATAAATTAGATCTATGATGTACGTATTTAATTTAAACTTAATAAACTTTTGAAAGCACACACCTGAGTTGATGATATCTCAAGAGAACTCACCACTGTAACTTGTGGTTGGTCAGTACTAGGTATCGTATGACCTGCCTGCATCTAGATATAATATATCAATTCACAAATGTGTACAAATTTAAATTAAATTAGATATATATCCACATAAATTATTTAATATATATTGGTTCAAGTACCTACCCAAAAGGTGATCCCATATCTACAACACTTTACATATACACACGATGATCATATTGAGTTTCAAGCCTCACGTGATCATGCATCTACACCAAACACTTATTGAATTAATATTATATTATATATATAATTTGATGTTATTATTTACATGAATTTTTCACATTTCAAACTTGAATTAAATTTAAGTTCAAAAGATGAACATACCTGTGTAGGACGATCCTGAAAATATAGTAAATTCAAGTATGACCTCATCCCAGATGCATGTGTGTCACCTAAAGTGGATTTTTGAGCATCCCTATAGGTCGAGCCTCCATGCTCTCTATTGGCCACTTCAGTGGGCGCATGTGTAGTCTGCTAAGTGAGATGTCTTGAAAGAGAACTCAATGCTCCTAATGTCGATAACATGGTCTGCTGTTGAAATGCAGTGGGAACACTAGGAGAAGGAGGAGGAACAATAGGAGAAATTGGAGCACATCATTTAGGATCGACACATTCTCCTAGTGTATGTTGGGTCATGCCACACCCAACTCCCCGAAATGACCTCATATCAAAATAGTTGGGTTTTTTACCCAACTCAAACTCAGCCCATAAATTTCTCAAAAATTATAAGGGCACCTCATTGTTTCCATGTGGTGGATTATCAAACACCATCCACCATCTCTCCCAAAAATGCACAGCTATCTGTGGGTGCCTACACCAGAAAATTGAAATTTATTTTTTCATGGGTGGAATTGGTTGGTTTGTTTGGGGGTTAATAGAATATTGGCACATGGCTTGTTTGGTAATTTTTTAGGTCATTGATTTCTTTAGATGATAATCCATCTGCATAAAATTGTCACCTCTCTTCTCTCCATTGATGGAACCTATCTAGGTCTGCATCAATAGATCGAACAAAATCGACAATAGTTTGCATTGTAGATGCAAACCGTGCGAGATGGGGAGGGAATCTAGGCTCATTTTTATGAGATCTATATTTCCTTGAATGATAATGAAATTTGCTCGAATATTCTCTCTTAATTGATCTTGATCAAGTTCTATAGGAGGGGGTGGGGGGTTAGGCAGTGAAGAATGTGGAGGTGTGCTAGGGTTTTGTTCATGTGGTGGATTGGGATGTATGAGATCTATAGGAATTTTTTGATCGGGCATAAAATCCTCTAAATTAAACATTGGATCCATGTGAGCAATGATATGGCAACTACATGTTAAACAATTAAAAAATATATATCAACAAACTAATTAAATAATGCACACAATTTGAAAGTTATTTAAAAATCACATTGAACATGCACAAATTTAAAATATATTTCATTTGAAGACCATTCGATTTATAAAATTCAAAAATCCATAACATTAAAAATTCACAACATGTACACACATTAAATTGATTCTAGTGTGGGGTTGTTAATATGAATGGTAGAAATGAAATTATGGGGTTTTATTAAAATTTATTTAATCTCATTCATTATTTTCAAATAATACTAAAGATAAGAATGGAAAATTAATAGAAGACATTGAAAGGGACACATATATATATGCTAGTGACCTAATTGCAATGTACAAAATATAAAAAATATGAGTGACCAAGCTCTATTCACTAAATCTTGAGAACTTCCTTGATCCCCTTAAGAAATTTCAAATTCCCCCTTAAGACATCAATTTACAATTTAGGGTGATAGGATGGCTTAAGGGGATCTATGTTTAGTAAGGTCCTAGGAAAAAATGGTCCATGGCTTAAGGGAATAAAATTTGGTGGAGTTTCCTAAGGCAACCAAATTTCATTTTAAGGTCGTACAACAAAATGAATAGATGTATTAATCAAGTATGACAAAATTTAATAAAATTTAAGGACATAAATTGATTTATCTAAATTTTTAAATTTCATGATAAGAGACACAAGTTCTCTATAGTGGGAGAAAGTAGTTAAGAAGAAATTTATAAGTTTTTAACACTAACATTAAAATTTATAATCTCATTCATTGTTTAAAAAAAAACTAAAGATAAGAATGAAAAATTAATAGAATACATTCAAAGGGACACATATGTATGCTAGTGACCTAGTTGTAATGTAAAAAATAAACAAATATGAGGTTGAGTTCTATTCACAAAATTTTGAGAACTTCTTTGATCCCCTTAAGAAATGTCATATTAGGACCCCTTAAGACATCGATTTATGATTTAGGGTGATAGGATGGCTTAAGGGGATATATGTCTAGTAAGGTCCTATGAAAAAATGTTCCATGCCTTAAAGGAATAAAATTTGGTGGAGTTGCCTAAGGAAACCAAATTTCATTTTAAGATCCTACAACAAAATGAATGCTTTTAGGGTTTAGGGTTCAGATTTAGAGATTTGATGACATGAAAACATATAGAAGAAAAATGAATAAATTTTTACAAGTAAATGAGAAACCCTACCACCTAAACTTAGTGCTTTGAATAAAATATGTGACATTCTAGGAATAGCTTCAATATATCAACAATTAGGAATTTTAGATTTCAATTATAACTAAGTTGTTGAGTTACGATGGATTTTGAACCTATTTGGACCTCTAAGCACTCTTGGATGATTTTAAAATGAAGAGGGGATCTAAAGTGATTTAGACCCAAATTTTCTTCTAATCATATATTTTTTGAAACTTTTATATGGCATAGACTCTTCCTTCATATTTATATAAATTCTAGACACATGGGTTTTCAAAAAAGAACCTAATTGCCACTAAGTGAGGAATCAATTGATCAATTCAATAAATAAATAATCTTAGAAAATAAACCTTTGGTTATAGAATTTACTTGCATTTATGAATCATCTATAAAGTTTCTCAAAAAAGTAATGTGAATTTTCCATTGAAATGTTCATGCTACAAGTTAGTTTGATACACTAATTTAGAGAAAGTACAACATTTAGTTTTCCTAATCTAGAACAATGCCACTACACATGAGAGTTAAAATAGGAATTAAATATTACACACAACCTATAGATCTTATGAATAACATCCTATAAATTAAGGCTTAAATATGATCATAATGCATCCTTACATAATTCACAAAGGATCTCATCCAAATAAGAGAAATAGGTAGAAATCATTCATGCTTCCCATTTTAATATTTATTTGATTTAATAATATTTATGTGTCTAGCTCTATCCATATTGCACATAGTCTAGATTAACAAGTATGACTTATATTTCTATGTTTTTTTAAGAGAATACATCATACACTATATAAGCTAATAACATTGATATAGAGTGATTACATGCTCATATCAACTAGCATCATGATATATAAACTTATTAAACCAAGCACATAGTTTCACATGAGGTACATTATTTTACTTCATCGGTACACTTTCTCAAGTTAAATTATACAATCATGAAGTTTTCTGAGATAAATTAGCTATCAAATTTATATTATGTGAACATATTATAATTAAATCAATTTGTCGGTTGATATATATATATATATATATATATATATATATATATATGCATTGATTGTTTGTACCTCCTTTATTAGTCAATTATGAATTTCATTGGTAGTTGTGTGGATCACCAACGACATACCAAAGTGTACCTAACCTATGGGTCCTATAATTTGTGATCCATTCCTACATGCTATGTCATCAAATCTTACTACACACCCTTATTTTACCTCTTCTATTATATCACATGTCCTTAATATTGAACTTTTCATCACTTCCACCCTAAATAAAATAAGAGCCATGAGTGAGAGTAAAAATCATACATAGAAGGTTATGTCAAATAAAAATGTAATCTAAACCTCCTTAAGGAGCCCTAATTTAGGGTTTTAGGTTTACGTTTTAGGGTTTAGGTCCAAGGATTAACTTGTGTAAATTAGTTTTTAGGGACCTATGTAAATTTTGTAACCAAGGGTTTCTAGGATTTTGATTTCTAAGTTAAATGTGTCCAATTTTGGTTTAGTTTTTATGGTTTTCAATTTACAATTTAACGTTCTTTGTTTCATTGACATTTTTGGTTTTTTAAATGCAATTAAAAACTATAAAACATTGAACTAAAATACACTAAACAAACAAAAACTAAATATTAATTACAAAACAAAAAAACAAGCTATAAAAAAAAAGGGCAGAATTCAACCAACTTGGAGGTCGATGAGGTTAGTTGTGTCGATGGGAGGAGGTGGCAGTCAAAATTTTCTTCAATAAAAACCTTTGAAACATATACACGATCTCCTCTCTTTTTCTCTGACGCAAACTAAAATGGTGAAGAAAAATAAAATATAGTCACTTATTTTAAAAAATAAATTCCTTCACGAAACATGAGGCATTTCATAATGTGTACATGTTTTTAGTTCACGCACCCAAAGTTGAATGCGTACGCATTCAAATTTAGGCTTGGGCACCTAATTCATAACACGTACAATTTTTTTAGAAAACATGTATGCGTTTCCTATGAATTTTTTTGTTTTTCCTAAAATTTCCCCTCTTCGTGTACCCAACTTCTTGATTTTACCCTCATCATCATACCAACATAACTTACATGGCCTCCTCAAGATGTAAATAATACCCAACCAAGGTGTAAAGAAGCATGTGCCACTCCATATCATCAAGATGATGCCCTGTAGCCCATCAAAAAAATCCATGATGGAGATAAATATATCCTTTCTGAACAAGGATTGAAACTAATCACTACTCCAACTCCCAACATCTGTGTGATCACTCCAACCAAAAACCGTTGTCCACCTACAACATCTAGTCAAAATAGAGTAGCCATTAATCCATGAGGGCAAGGTCAAAGAACTATTGTCGACATGTCTAACTACATCCCATAGATCACTTGGCCCATCAAGTCTCATCATATAGTTTGTTGTCACACTCTTGGATGCTTTATTTTCCTTTCCTTTAAGCACCATTTTCTATCCATCAACTATCTTGAACTTGAGCTCCATTGTCTGAAAGTTTTGTGAATGCTCTCCCAATGAATGGAACCACTGAATCCCCAAAATAGCATTTGTGGGACCCAAGTCTACAATGTAGAAATCATCTGTCATAGTATAGTTACCTAATCTGATCTTAAGTCAAGGCACCTTCTTCTTGCAAAACATATTATACCCATCAGCCACCATGACATTAAACCCCTCAAAGGCATGTGTTGTCAATCCTTGTTTTGTCACTATGGCAGCATCGATGAAATTATGTGTAGCCCCACTATCTATCAAAACTGTAATAGGATAACCCTAAAGAGATTCCTTGACTCTGAAAGAGTGGAATCTAGGAGATCCTAAAAGTGAAACAATAAAACCACTCCCAGTGTCCTCTCCTTGAGGCTGATCCTCATCTAAACTGTTGTTGTCCTCATTACCATGATCATCCTCATCCTCACTATCTGATGCTACCTCAATGACATGGACCTTCCCTTTCCCCAAGCAACGATGTCCATTAACCCATTTCTCCTTGCAATGATAGAAAATTCCCTTGTCCTTGCACTCTTTACGATACTCCTCATCTATTTTATTTTTCTTATTTTCTTTCTTATGCTTTTCCCTTGTGTCTTTTGGAAGAGCTAAGTCACGAGAAGGTAATTTTTTCTTTTGATTGTTGGCCTCGATGTCTCTATCCTTCTTGATTACCATCTATAATGAAGTAGGGTTGAGAGCCTTAACCCAACCTCTCAAAGGATCCATCAAACCATCCATGAATAGGACTAGCAATCTCCTCTCCAAAATATCTGTCACCAAAATAGCCAACGTCTGGAAATAAACAATGTAAGTATCCAATGAACCTGTTTGTTTGAGTTGCGCTAACTCCTTGAAGTGGAGTTATGGATCCTTCACATCAAATCTATGAATCAAACACTTGGTGAACTCTACATAAGATGTAATATGATCATGTCCCATGGTGACTAATCCATGATACCACCATTCATGTGCAACTCCATCCAAGTGTATGGTATCATACTTGATTGCTTCATCCTTAGGCATAGGATTAAGCTGAAAAATAAGTGTCCACTTTTTGTACCCATACTCGTGTTGTTGTCTTTCCTGAACCGTCACAAATAAGGAAACCTCAATTTTCCCACTTTCCTCCTGAGGTCATTGTGCTGCTCCCTATTACCTTTGTTAGGTCTATGTCTCATTCTCAGGTCCATGTAGTCTTTGAGGAACATATCTTGTTGAAAACCAAAAACCACCCAATCTTGTCTAAATTGTTCTTGTAACTCAAGTATGGTGAGATCATCATTGTCTTCTTGTTGTTGTTGCTCCTCTCTTGTTGGGAAGGTAGGCATTGTAGGTCTTGACCCTCCTTGTGTAACTCGGTGTGTGGGAATCATGCTATTATTAACTGAATTATCTCCTTGTCCATTGTTTGTATTGTTATTATTGCCAAGAGAATTTCTTATCAGCATATTCATTGTTTGTTCTAAATTTTGATTTGTTCTTCTTTGTATGATAAATGCTCTCTCAAGAGCACCTCACTTGGATCTTCTTTTCTAGGACTGCTACTACCACCTTCACCCATTGTGTTAGTTGAGTCTCCTTCACTTGTTGCCCAACCCTCTTTAATTAACTTGAAAGTGTTTATCCTTCTGGAATATATGGAGGGTTGAATTACCTTCTACCACTTATTGTGTAATACTATTCTTTCTTTTCTTGCCTTGCTGTATACCTCATTTCTCTTTCACTCATGAACCCTTATAGGATGGCAAGATCTTTAGCTCTGATACCACTGTAATGTTCTTGGTCAAATCTGATATAAAAATGTTGATTTGTAGCCTTGGTAATTTTGTCAAACACTTGTCTTGAAACCTTCTTGCTTGTTGATTTTTGATTCAATTTGCTTTGATTTTTTTTTTGATGTTTACAAATGATGTCAAATGCTTGAAAATAATTGCAAATGTTTCTAATCAAGTAAGTAAGATGATGTGCAATGTTCTTTGTCTTTTTCAAATGCATATATATCAAATGCTAATGCAAAATGTAATCCTACAACCACGAGGCATTTTAACAAATACTTGGCAAGAAAACTAGTTTAAAGTAATGCAATTATATATATGATACATTTTGACAAATAGTTGACATGTAATCTCCTTATATCTCCAATACTCTATTACAATAGCATAAGAACTTACAAGCTGATTACAATAATGCCATGCTAAAATTTGATGCAAATTGATTACTATTGTCAATATGAGTTGCCAAGATTCTTGGCTTACAAAAAAAGTATTTCTAAGATGATAAGTGTAAACTAAACTCTAAAATGATATACTGAAAGGAATCTAGATAAATGTGCAGTTGTATAGAAATATTTGAATCTCCTCAATGAAGATGAATATCTTCCCCTTTAAGTTGCGCCTAACTTCCTTGGTGCAAATTGATGCTCCTCAATTTTATTAGGAATTTTCTAATGGCTCTTTCACAAAATCGCACCCTAGATAGGTACACCTAGCATATGCAAAGTCAAATTTTTATTGATCAAAAAAGGCACCAATTCAAATTCTCCTTAGCAAGATGTCATCTTTCAACATAATAGTCCTTCTTCATGACTAAAATTCCACCATTGAAATCTGCCATTGTTTCCCTTGAATTGATTTCTTCCTCAAGACAAATTTGTAAATAATCTCCTAAGTTCGACTGCCTTTCAATAAAATCTTAATGATGATCTTCAAGTTATTCTCCAAATGAGTCCTTCCAAAATTGGCCAAAGGCCACTAATTTTTCCCACTTGAGAAGTCTGAAGTAACTCCCCCCAAACTAGCTAGGCTTGGTATTTCACAAGTGAAACTAGGAACCAGCTAGGCTTGCTATTTCACAAGCAAAGTTGCTAGGCAATTAGATCCAACAAATGTAGAAAATGAAATAGTCAACTCAATCATTCCCAAATGCCCAACCAAAGATTATTTTTATACTTTTTCACCCACATCTCCCAAAAGCTTCTAGAATAAATTATTGTTTTATTCAAGTGACTTTATAACATTATTTTATTTCAAGTCACTTTATTAAATTAATTAAATATAAGGTCGCCTCTTAATTTTTAATTGTTTGATAACCTTATAAATAACTAATTTAATAATCCATTTAATTTAATGAAAATAATCAATTGGTCATCCTTATGAAATATCATTAATTTGGACAACTTAAGTAATTAATTAAATTAAACTTACTCCAAAATTGGGGACATGACACATTAACCATAACCCTTATCCTTATTGAACTTCAACTCAACCCCAACCCTAATTGCACCTTAACCATGACCTAACCCTAACAATAATTATAACCATTCATTTTTCTACCTCTTCCACCATGGCGAAGAAAAAAATACAATAAATTTTTTGAAGAAACTTGCTTTGTCATTAAAATATTATCAATTTTTGGTATTCATACATACTATGTAATCCTTGAAATCAAGTTAAATATTTCCAAGAAAGAAAAATAGATCTCAATATTATTTTCTCTAACACCTCTACATATGCCTTTATTTGCGAACCCATAGACTACTAATATGTAGAGTCTTCACACAAAATTCATATTTGGTGTACTATTGGTTGACCCAAAATCATTTATTCCTTAATTAGTAGATTCTTTGAATACCATGATTATTCTTTTCTCTTCATATCCTCTTAGCTAGAATTATTCATGATTACAAAAATCATGTTTCCTATGTCTTAAAACATCAAATTATTAATACTTATATATGATAGGATCACTTGGGCTAGACATTTTATTACTACACCAATCTTCATGCCACATCTTGAATTTCCAATGATGTTATCACACTAGCAGCAAATTTAAAGGAATAGAAAACTTATAATATTTTCAAATCCACACCTTTCTCTGATTATTCTAGCAGGTCACTTCATATTTTAGAATTATTGCCTCTCTTTCACAAGCTTATATGTGGGTTTCTCAATCTCCAAAATTCCTTTGTATTTAGATGCCTTTACATTGCTTGCACAACGTAGAATCACATATTTCTCTACAAATTTTAACTCACAGGTACAATGTTTTGAACCTACACTGATATCGTATGAAGGTGAATTCTTCATTGATAATCATTCGATGAACATAAAGAGACTCATAGAGAGACATTACACATGGAGATATAGTTGATAACTATATAACTACTTGTAACAAGCATAACCAACAGGAGTAACCATAACCTACCAATGTAATAGTAATATTTTTATGCTAACAAGCCCAAGGCTAACCTTAAATGAACTATAACACTAGCCCCAACCCTGATCGTAACCCAAACCATAACCAAACCCAATCCTTAATCTTTATCCTAGAAGCTAACCTTAATGTTAACCCTCATTAAAACCTAACCATGATTCTAACCTTAATTAAATGCTAACACTAACCCTAACCCTAATTGAACCCCAATAGTAACCCTAATACTACCCTAAACATAGTTGAATCCAAACCCTTATTGAACACTAACCCTAACCGTAATTGAACCTTAATCATAACCATAATCTCTCTAACCCTAATTCTAACTATAAGCTTAAGCTTAATCTTAACCCTTAACCTAATCTTAACTATAATCCTAATCATAACCCCAATTGTAACCATGATCTAATCCTAGTCACCCTAATCCAACTTGAAGTTTAATCTCACAATTCTAATTGAACCCTAATACTAATTAAATTTATAATAAAATCTTTAGTAAAGCTTTAAATTTATAATATTTTCTATCTAATAATAAATTTAGAATAGTTGTTTCAAACTTAATTTTCTAAATTTTAGAAACTTCTTTTTATGTGTATTAATTTAATATATTTTATTTTATGTTGAATTTTTTTAAATGTATGTATATTAGTATAGAAACTTACATTTATATGAAATAGTAAATTTAGAATCATTCTTTTATAATTAATTTTTTTAATTTGAAAAATTATAATTGTTTTTTTACATAATTTCAATACACACATACATATATACACACAAACATATATATATGGATACATACGTATGTACATATATACATACATATATACATACATATATGCATAAATACATAGATACGTACATATAAATGTATCTATGTATAAATATAATTGATTCTTCAACTTAATTTTAATTAAAGAGTTATTTATTATAAGTTGAATAATGAAAAGAAAGATGTATCCATAATTATATTTGTCAACGTAATTTATATAGATTATATATAATATATATATAAAGTATATTATGATTTCAAAATATATTACATCGACACATTTACATCTCCCTTCAATTTAAATAATTATAAACTAGACAGGGTGTTTTCGTCAATTCTTTAATCAAGAAAGATAAGCTTTAAGTAATGCCTAAACATACTACTAGTCACTTTTTGTTGACATTTCTAATTACACTTGTCATTAATAATGACCTTTTTAATTTTCTTACGAGTCAATAGTTTTGTAAAGAGGCGAGGGGTTGAGTATATCACGCCTATACACGAAAGCAAATACCACCAAGCTAGGAGAAAGTCTGCTATTTTCCATGGTAAGAGAATTTCTGCGAAGTTAGCGACTAGAGTCATTCACGTATGCGAAAAGAAATAGCAGCTACCGCGCTAAAGCCGATTGGACAATTTCCAAGAAGTTGGGTCGATCATTCGAATCTTTATTGTGAAATTGCGTCTCTAGCAAAAAAATATAATATAAATTCACTCCATTCATTCCCTCAGTGAATAAGATAAGATAAGCAAGTGTCTATCTGCAGAGTCTCCGTATAAAAGACTTCAAGTCATTTCTCTGAGAAATTTGAGAATGTTAGAGGGCATTAGTGTTCCAAGCCATGGCCACAGGCTTGCGGCAGTCGATCTGCAAGCTGTATATATTTGTGATGGGTGCAAAGAGAGAGGCACAGAATGGCGATATAGATGTCATGCCTGCAATTACGATATGCACAATTTCTGTGCGACCGCTTCTGCTTCCATTCCCCACCCATTAAGTGCTGGAAAGATGGAATTGTTGTCAAGTTCTGTTGTCAGAGACAGTCTGTGGTGCTGCGCTTGTGAGAAATCTGTATCTGGTTTGAGGTATTACTGCACTGCGAATGGTGACGCTCTGCATCCCGGCTGTGCACGCCTTCCAAAAACTTGCATAATTTCCGGCGATACTCTCCGTCTCTCCGGAAACTTGTCAGCGGATCCCTGTAAGCTGTGTCTGCAAAGAACCCGGGGGTGGGCTTACGTCTCCACAAACTACAGCGTCCACGTCCATTCTTTCAAAGAAGCCTGGGAAACGCCAGAGTCCCAAGAATTCAATTTATCTAGCATTCACGCTCCTCCTCAACTTTCCAGCGGTCGCCACCAATTAACAGAAGCACCCAGCACTTCATATAATCAAAACTCATTTTCGCAATACACCACTTCAGGAGCTCTGCAGAACTACCAGCCGAACAGAACCTATCGTGGGTTTAGAGGCTTTTGTAGAAAGACCAAGCTGTTTCTCAAAGCTATCCGTGCAATCCTTTTTGGAGATCCCCCCTCTGTTTGCCAGATATATGCGACCCTTGCGTCAAACCAGTAGTGGCTTCTGCACGATGTGCTTTCGATTTTATTGGGGTTGTCTGATGGAGGAGCAGCCCCAGTTTACTGGCAATCCTTCATCTACCCAAAAAAAAATTGTTTTCTTTCATATTTGGTTTCTTTAGCAGGTTTTTGATTTTGTAGATTTTATTATAGTTTTGTAATTTCATCAATGTACTTGTGATCTATTAGTGAAGTTGAATGTTTTGAGTAAATTTATTACAGATCAAATTTTGCTAAGTTCAAGATCCCAACCTCATAAAAGCTGAGGTCGTGTGTCCAGGACATCAGCCAAAAAACAGATTTTATTCATATTTGATTTGTTTTGCAGGTTTTTCATTGTGTGGTTTTATTTAAATTTTGTAGTTTTGTCAATGAATTTTTGATCTTTTGATCAAGTTGAATGGTTTTAAATAAATCATTTAAGGATCAAGTCTTACTAAGTTCAGGACCCAAGCCCCATAAAGGACGAGGCCTTGAACCTCATACAATTTTAACAAAATGTTAATCTTTTATCCTTAATTCATAAATAAAGAAGTTTGAATCTAAAACTCATACTCTAATATTAAATAGAAAAACTGATCTTATAATTGACATAAGATTCTACATAATTTGTTCATACTTACAAAATTAAGAAATAACTTCTAACTCATATCTTTGTGTTGTCCATAATGAGTAAATTCTAATTTTACACCAAATGTTCAAATTCTAAATTCCTTGGAAACAATGTAATATCCCCCTAAAATTAAAGTGGTCCATCTTGAGTGGAAGAAGTAAAAATATTATTTGTATCTTGTGAAGGAGGATAAAATTTGTAATGGGTTTTGGTGTGTTGTGTGTGTATATATATAGCATAGTTTATTTTTGAAATAGTAATTTCTTATATAATTTATAAGTTTATTAGAATTTTAGATTTTGTATCAGATGTGTAATTTAAAAATATTTATATTTGATATAATACTATTTTTTCATATTTATTGTTTTAATTTTCTTAAAAATAATTACTCTATTTATTGCCTAAACAAATAGAATAATAATACAAATGATAAAATAATATTCTTCGAAATATATAGGTAACACAATATATTAACTCTTATATCTTATGATCTTATTATTTTCTATATATAAAAATATTAGATTAGTACCTTTTTTCAAATATATTTGATTTGAATAAGAAGACTAAAGAGATATTGAGATTATTTGTGAGTCAAATTCTTAGGTTTTGACCAATATGTTGAATAGTCAAATGTTAGCTAGTGTCAATTGGCATCTTGCCTCGATGGCTAGGTAGATTCTTAGATTGACTTCCATGTTAGAGGTTCTCACCTTTAGCCATATTCCACGAGAGTGGAATAGAGTGGTTGATTGTTTGGTGAAATGGGTGTTTGAGAATGCTGGGGGTTGGTAGGTGGAAGATTGGGAGCAACTATCCTGGGAGTATTCCCATGATCTTACCAGGTTGATTTTGGTAGACAGGAGGGAATAATGGTTTTGAGTTGGTTTCTTCGGATATGGTTGTTTTGGGGTTTTGTTTTTTGCCTTAGGTATTTTTCTTGGAGTTGTTTGACTCTTCCTTTGTAGAACTCTCTTTTATTAATTAAAATTTTACCCCCTTTTTCTAAAAAAAGAAAAAAAACACAATATCTTAACTTCTATATCATATGATCTTGTATTTTTCTATATAGGAAAATATTAGATTAGTACATTTTTCAAATATATTTGATTTGAATAAGAAGACTCTAAAGAGATATTGAGAGAGAGAAAAAATGAATGACAATATAGTAGAAGGCAATTAATTATTAGGTATTAATGTGGAGAGTTTCTTACTTTGGCAAGATTAAGAAAGATGTAAGAAGTTTGCTTCATGATAATTGAAATGGGCGTACTCTTCCTTCATCAAATGTCTAAGATGTTCCTATAAATACAAGATTGGGTAGAATGAGTATGTCAAGACATTGGTTAGATAGCATGGATGTCTCATTCACACTTGCAACAAAATCACATAATAATTCAAACACATAGATTTATAATAGCAATAAAGGAGAATAAGATGTGTGATATCAATAACCAAATTTAGGAATGGTATCTCTTATAAACTAACTATTGTTTTTATCAGATTATAATTGAAATGTATAAAAAAATATAAGAAAAAATAAAATAAATGGCATTCATTGCGAGCAATTCATTGTGGGAAAATTTACTGACAGCAATTCACCGTTGGAAAATTCACTGCTATGACAAATTCACCTCAAGGAAAATTCAGCACCAGCAATTCACCGCCACAGAAAATTAATCTCAAAATTTTAATGCGATAATTTCTTAGGGCGGTGAATTTATCGTGGTGAATTTTCTTGAGGTGAATTTGTCATGCTCGTGAATTTTTCTGTGGTGAATTTTCCAACGATGAATTGATGGCTGTGAATTTGTCTAATGTCAAAATAAATATATGATACCATTAGTTATAGTCTAATGATATAAATAAATAAATTTTCAAAATTTAATTAAATACAACTAAGTGGATACAAATATTTATGCCTTTGAAATATTTAAAATGTTTAATTATCATTTAAATTCGGTAGTACTAGATCATAAAATATATGAAGTTTCTACAATTCTCATATATTATCATGGCAAGAGAGACCAGGGCTTAAATTTGATGACCGTATTTAGAGATTTTTGCCGTAAAATACATTCAAAATTTTAAGAAGATTATATGAGATGAAAGGAGAGATTTTGGATAGACTGTCAAAATTTATATAAAATTATAATGATATATATATTTGATTTATATATAATTTTACTCACACTAAGGTATATCATAATGTTTGAAAGGCACTTTTGAATAGATAACCGTCATTAAAAAATTTGTTGACAGACAAGGTTGACCGTCAAATTTAAGTCCAGAGAGAGACTCGTTGCGGGCATTGGGGAACCGCCAAACTTGGTAAGCGAACCAGTCAACGAAATTGTTCTTTCTACGTATTAAATTGAATTAAATAATAATAATATTTTGTTAGCATTCTATCATGCATGACATATCTACCAACGTCGTCTAGAGAAACTTTCTGCGAAATCGTCGTCTTCCCTATGACATTCACAATCAAGGATAGTTTTTTAAGAAAATTCAACATTTCAACTGTCAATGGCTATCACTTCTCATGACTTTTTTTTGAGAAATAGTCCTGATAGTTGATTTTTTCTGCGAAATAGTTGATTTAAGATTATTTTTACGTCAAAGGTGTTTCTTAAGCTGATTTTGCTGATGGACAGTTGGCAGCCGCTATCTTGCATCTCATCCGTTCATGTTGTCGCTGTCTTTTTTTTGCCTGCTTTTACGTGTGGACTGTTTTCCAAGGGTTTTTTACCCTCCCACCTTGTTTTTCCAGCGAATGTAGCTAAATAGGGTTTGATTTCACGACGATTTGAAGGACTTTTTGTGGTCGTTGTGCAAACTCAGAACGATAAAATACAATGCAAACTTCATGGGAATAGAGCCACTAACCTCATTTATTTTATAATATATTTTTTATATACTATAAATTATATTATATATAATATAATTATATTTATTATTATATCTAGTATTCCTTATATCTAAATTATATAATTATTATATTAATAAATTATTAAAATACAAATTAAATTCTATATAATATAATTACATTTATTATTATATGTAATATTTCATCTAATATAAATTATATCTTCATAAATACATATATAATTAAATAATAAATATACATAAATATCCAATATATAATTTTAAAATATAATAATTTATTAAAATATTTTTACTAATTTACATTACATAAAATATTATACAGTAATAAATATAAATATATTACATATTATAATTATAAAATAAACATAATTGAATAATGAATATTAAAATATTAAAATTATTAAATATACAATAATTTATTAAAATATATTTATTAATTTATATTATACCAAAATTATATAATAAGTATATAAATATTAAACTTAGTATACTTACAATTTTAGAATATAATAATTTATTAAAATATATTTATTAATTTGCATTATACTAAGTATTCTATAATAAGTATATAAATATTAAAATTATTATATAAAGATTACTATTATTTACATTATATATTTATTAATTTATATTATACTAAATATTATAAAATAAGTATATAAATATTAAATTTATTATATATTAATATTACTTTTATTTACATTATATATTTATTAATTTACAATATAATAAATATTATATATTAAGTATATAAATATTAAACTTATTACATTTTAAATACTATACTATATAATATATATAATATTCACTATAATATAAGTTATATCATTATTATATATTATATTTAATATAATGTAAATTACTAAAGCATAAATTAAATTATATATAATATAATTACATTTAGTATTATATTTAATATTTCATATAATATAAATTATATCTTCATAAATAAATATATAATTAAATAATAAATATACATAAATATCAAATATATAATTTTATATTAAATGTATTAAAATATATTTACTAATTTATATTATATATAATATTATATAATAATAGTGGGTGGTAGGGTGGGCATCCCCTCCAAGCTAGCAGAGGGAGATTGGTGTTGTGGGGAAAGATACTACATGGAAGTGTCTTTGGGGATCTGAGTGATAGTTGATGTGGCTATTCTAAACTCTGCCTTTAGGAATAATGATGGTTCCTCGATTGATGTGGCATGCTCAGATCGAGAAACCTTGTGGTTGTCACCATCGAGCCTTAAAAGGGAAGCTGGCAATGTATGTTATTATGTCTTTGCTTGTGGGAAGGTGGGAAAATTTAATCAATGTTGAGCGAGGTTATTTGTAGGTGACGACAAAGTTTAATTATTTGTGAAGGTGCAAGCTAAGGAGCCTGCATCGACAATCTCATTCGGCTTTTGGTTTTTCAAGTGTTGGAATGTGGGTTTTCATTGATGGCATCTTCTAGGATGTCAAAATTCATTGTTGTAGTTTTGGTGGTCGGTTTAGTTTCATTTGGTGTCGATACTCCCATTTCTTTAGTGCCTTCTTCAAGGAAAGTGACAATTAGGGAAATAACCGACCAACGGTTGAAGAGAATTCTCCAAAATATCGACCCGTTGGTGGTGGCGGTAGTGAAAATGGTTCTTGGCAAGGGACATTTGGAGCATAAGGAGTATGGGTGAGACAATGGCCATATCTCATCTTGCTTTCTAGCCTCTTTGCTTGATAGTCAGGTTGGAAAGGTAGAGGCGAAGGAGCTACTAGTTCATCTTTTTCGTGATGATTTGGTGGGTGGTATCAAAGATGTTTTGAAGGCAGTGCTATTAGGGATAGGGATTCTGTGCTTGAGCGAGCTTGAGCTCATGTGTTGAACCGACGAAGCGGTAAAGTTCTACCCTTTCTTGCTAGAGGGTTCAACTGGCTAAGCAAAATTGAAGACTTTGAAAAATTGAATGGTTTTCTGTGATGAATTGGTCAATCTACAACCTTTCTTTTCCCTGTGTCATTAGTTCTGAGTTTTTAGTGTTTTTAGTGTTATCTGGACTTTGGTTAAAATTGTAGTTCTCCCCTTTTTGGGCTTTTGATAGATACTCAAGTTAGCCGGTATGATGTTGTTAATGGAGGTTGTGGGTTTGGTCCATACTTTGATAGTTAAATCTTTCCTTCTATTGAAGATGCTTGGATCAGTTTCTTAATATTAATATAAAAATCCAACTCTTATGTATAAAAATAAAATAAAAAATTATATAATAGTAAATATAAATATATTATATGTTATATCTATAAAATAAACATAATTAAATAATAAATATATAAATATAAAAATTATTAAATATATAAGTTTATAATACAATAATTTATTTAAATATATTTATTAATTTACATTATACTAAATATTATATAATAGGAAATATAAATATATTGTATATTTCATTGATTAAATAAACATAATTTCATGATAAGTATGTAAATATTAAACATTTGATATTTTCATTTAAATATATAATTTTATAATATCATAATCTAGTAAGAACATATAAAAACAACATTTTAAATTATATATAATTGTATTGAGTCTATTTTTATATTAATATTATATTGTTTATACATATTTTATTTATATGTAAATTGTATTAAAATAAAAAAATAGTATTATTTTTGTTAAATGGTTTATTAACTTTGTAAGAGAATTATATATTAAGATTACTATTATTTATTGTTAATTATCATTTTTACTAACATTTTTATTTTCTATATTTTTACTTTCTTTTTTAATTTAGATTAAATTTGAAATTGTTTTAATTATTTATGTCTATTTTTTGAAATTACAATAATAAATAAAAGCTATAGGAATTAATTCAATTTAAAAATATTTTTTATATACAAATTTTAATTATTGTAGAATAATTATATTTTGAACTTTTATCTTTATTTGTACAATATTTTTTAAATTTATTTTGTTTTATAAATTTAACAATAATAAAGATTTATTTTCAAAAGTTTTTTTTATATATAGGTAAGGTAAGATTGTATTAATTTTCAAAAAGAGTTCATAGTTTTCATGCCCCTGACTATGGGTAAAATAGAACAAGACCCTGCATTGATACACCAATCGTAACTAGAATATAACAAAAAATAGCCACCACATACCAACATGTCCAACACTACCAACCCCCAAACAACTATAATGGCATTAGCCTAAGACTGAAATACTATGCCATCCCATACCCAAACTAGACATTTAACATGACTAACAAAAATTTAAAAACCATAAACCAATACCCTTTTAGCAGACTTTTTTTGAGCGAAGACACAAAATTCATGCTTCTAAGCCAAGCTTTACACAACTACCAGACAACATTTTTATTCAAAAACTTGGCACTCGCACTTGCTAACCTCTGATGCTCCACCAAAGCCTTACCACTAACATCCAAGAGGAAAGGATATAATTTTACTAGTGCATATAGGTCCTCCAAAATCCTAAGATCACGAGGCTAAGGGATGCCTTTCGCTAATGAAGCCGCTGCTAGTGTTTTTCCTAGACCCACCAATAAATCCATCCTAAATAGATACTTCATGATTGCCCTACATCCACCTTTGAAACCCCAACATCGAGAAGGCCAACTAGAACGCATGAAGAAATGCAAGAATTCAACCAATAGCCTTTTGCATTTGCCATCAAACCCTTGCTAGGCACACATTTCACCACAAAAAATGTTAGATAATTTGGGCAATGAATAAGCCTGCTAAGACAAAGTGGGGAGATTGGACCAAGAAAGGTCGCCTGCCACTTAGAGCTTCTCAGGTAAATGGGAGTAACCATTTCTCCCATCTCCAATTCCGACGTTGAGACCAGGAGAAGGAAACATCTCGTAACTAGTCACCTTACCTCAAATTCCAAAAGAGACGACAATAAACTAGCATTTAATCACCTAGGGAAACTATCCCAATACCATTAATGATAACTAGGTGGCAAGCCATAAAGAGTAGGAGGATAGTGATGTGACAAGAAATGAACGTTCACATGAGTGAATAAATAATGAATCCATCCTCTAAGGAAGCCTCCAAAATTCCAGTGAAACTCACATGCCCAATGTGTGCCGATGTGTCTGCCATGTCCACAAATCAGTTGTGGAGTGGCACCTTCCTAGCCTCCAACAATTTATTTTCATAAGTTTGTTTTACCATATTTTTTAATGTTTTTGTTTCTTCTTATTATACCATGAAAATAATATTTTTTAGTCAAATTGTTAAATTTGTAAACAATGTAGGGATATAATAGAAGATCATAGTACATTACACTTAATGTGGTTCTTGGATAGAAAATAAAATCTAATTTTAATTTATTTTAGTATGTGATTATTAATAGAAATAGGTCATTAAAAGGATGCAAGGTTGTATGGGCCTTGTGACAACTTGAAATTATAATGTATCAACATTCAAGAACATATACTCAAATACTAGTTATCTACATAGTCATTGTGAAACTAAAGAAAAGAAAGTATGGGTATAAGGAAAACAATGAAATAATGTAATTTAAGATTTTCAAATTTGATAAAAAACTATGAACAAAAGAAGTGAGAAATAAGATATAATAGGTTAATAAAAAGGGAGTACAACCAACAAAATTTTTGTAATTGACTACATATTCTTGATGGAAAATGACAAGTCCTATGCAATTTCCAAGTGGCTTCTTCCCTCAATGCTCTCTCCAAGCTACAAATTCCAATTTACCATTTAGTACAATTTGAATGACATTTCAAATTTATTTGTAAATGCTAGTACATAAATTGATAGTGAGAGAGAGGGAGAGGGAGAGGGATATATATATATATATATATATATATATATATAAAGAGAGAGAGAGGGGGAGGAGATGAGAGATAAGTGGCAAAGAGAGTTAGGGAATATAGAGTATAAGAGATAGATAGATAGACATGTATCTTCAAAATAAAAATTTGGTTTTAATTTCATGCCCATTTCTTGCCTAAGAGTTTCTTTAATATAATTTAATTTTTAATATATGCATATCATGTGTATATTGATAGATAATATTTTTTTCAATACATATATATCAAGACACCAATGAACTATAGTTAAGCATTCTAAGAATTATGAACATTTCATCTCACTTTAGAACAAGGGCCTATTTCTATCATCATAAAATCATATCAATATCAATTTTAAATATACAAAGGGTTGTGGACATTCAACAATGACTCAACTCCAAGTGTGAAATGCCCCTAATGAGCACTTTTCAAAATTTTACTTCATAGAGGTGCCATGGCGAGGGTTTTAGGATGGTAGGGCTTCATAGAAGCCTACAAACTAGTTAGAACATTGTCAAAAACAAAGAAAGTTCAATGATTGGGGTTATGTAAGCCCTTTTCTAGGGTATGTGTAGGATCATGATGGGCCAAAAAGTGGCAATATGATGGGTATTTGTAGGGTATGTGGTTGAAGACTTTTTTTTAACCTAAAATTGATGAAATGAAAAGCGTTTTTAAAGGAGATTCTTGGTTTTCCACCAATGTAAATTATGCTTTACTTTGAATTTAATAAATAATTATTATTCATTTTGTATTTGAATAATGAGTAAAGTCCTGATTAATAGGCTGATTGAAAAACATTTATAGCTTTCAAATGGTATCATATTTTTTAAATCTGAAACATGTGTCACATTCTATGCTTTACATACTATAGGATTTAAAAAAAATGAATTTCACGAAGTTTTGACCAAGTTAAGGTGGTCAGACATACAAGTTTTTATATTTTTTTAAAGTTGTAATAAAAAATTCATAATTAATTATTAACTTAGAAAAAAATTACAAAAAAATATGCATCACATTTGGACATGAGTCCTTTACTTATATCTAAAATATTATAAAAAAATATTATCATTTTATTGTGGTTAGGGTGGTAAGACAAACACCTACTTCTTATTTTTCCCTAAAATTTAAGTACTCTGCATTGAAATTTCAAATTTTCACCAAATAATTTTATTTTTTTAAAAATAAACCTAGTAGTTTAGAAACTACATTATATTTTCTATAGATTCTATTCTTACATATTTTTGAAATAGTATAGATAATTTATTCAAATTTTTACATCAAGTTGCCTAACTCTAATTTTTCTAAATTTTTTGCCACTTAAGGGCCTGTTTTTCCCATGATGATCTTGCACATACCCTCCAAGGACATAGAATTGTAGGAAGGGTTCTATAGGCTAATAAAATCTTGTATTCTATTACCAACATATAGGTCAACCCAAAATTGAGGACCCACAAGTTCTCTCTCAAAGGAATTGGAAGGTTGGAAGGTTCATGGGACTTTTCCTAACAATATATCCATCTCAAAACTATGTCCATCTGGTGCCCCCTTAAATCCTCCTCAACCAAGAAAATCATGGTTTCAAAGACCTACTAGGAAATTTTTTAGACAACATAATATGGAGAACGAAAGTCCCAACTTTCAACAAAATGGCACAATCGTGAGTCCTCGGCTACAACAAAAGGATGTGAAATTTTTAGCTAAACACACAAGGTTTCAAGAAAGAAACAAAAGTCCAGGAGGCATTATCCATGTGACATTCTTGAAAGAACACCTTCTTCCAAATCAAGGAGCTTCATGAAAAAGCTAGCATTGATAAGTTTTGGAGTCTTAACCCTACTTAAAAAAATTAACTAAATGAGTTGAGGGAAATTAGTGGGAGCTAATGAAGTTCATTACATAGATTAGGGTAAAGGGTTTTTATTTCTATCTTTTCCTTGAAGAAAATAAGGGACACAATCTTCATAGTTAAGATGCGATTTTTGAAAAGTGTGGAACTATATATTCAGCCCTAGATCCCCAACTTTAGCCCTTCATCCAATGAGATAAGGTTTATTCCATTTTGGGTGCAATTGCAAGCTCTTTCACTTGAATAAAATGTTCTCCAAATAGTAGAAATATTGGGAAACCAAATGGGTATCTTCATGAAGCTTGATTGGACCTATTTTGATAACAAAAAAGCTCCAGTTAGGCTTTATGTTTTATTAGACACCAACTAAGCCTCTCCTACAATATTTTCAATTTTTTTCTAGGAGTGGGAGTTAGCAACATGAAATTTCTTTCGAAGGGCCAAAAATAGAATGTCATTCATGCCATGTCTAAAGAGTAACCTATGAACAATTTTTTGTAACAAGCTACACAATATTGGGAGGCTTGCAAGAATTAGGATAACATACCATTTGATAAAATAATCCTTCCCACAAATGATTTTATCTTGTTTCAAGAGATATCATCAATGGTTAAAGAGGCGACATCAAATAGTATTGAGGCTTCAAAGGAAATTCCCTCAAAAATTACATTGGCAGAAAAGGACCTAAAGAATGACCAATTTGAAAAGTTATTATTTTATTCTCCCTCAAAGGTACTAGCTTGTAGTATAGAAGGTTTAGTGTAGCTTAATGTAATGCTAGAATACCTATTTTCTAGGCACTAGAAAATGGTAATAGGAATACACAGTCTGATAGTATGACCCCAAATCTAGGAGTAGGGGAAATTGTCACTCAAGATACTTCTTCAATAGTACTAAATATGTTGGATGGAGACTTAGTAATGAAATTTTGAGGAGTGATCTTTGAAAAAAATTCTACTAAGGATAAGTAACTAAATAATCCTCCAATCCCTCAGAATGATATAGAAATAAATCTACCTCTAGAAAATCACAACTGAGATAATACAATACATTTATTTTGGCTCTCAAGTTCCCTCCTCAAGGTCTCTATCAACAATGACAGAATAAATCTTAGTAGTAGGAGGAAAAATCATTGAAAAAATTAATGAGGAGGATTTGAATGATTTTTGACAACTCTTAATCACTTTCTATCTCTCAGAAAAAAATTGATGTTTCTACCTTGTCTCCTAAAAACTACAAGGAAAGAAAAAAGTACAAGACAAGGAAAATATGAGAAGAGATTGCAACGGGTTTGCGAACTATCCTAGATAAAAATATGAATGTGAGACCAAGGAGAGCATGCCACTCTCCTTGAGACCAATAATATCCTTTCATGTAATGTTAGGGGCTTAAACACCCTTAAAAAAAGGTGCTTGACTAAGCATTAGATCGACTCAAGTAATGCTATTATTTTTTTAATACAAGAAAATAAATTTTCAAATGAGCAAAATAAATAAATCTTGACTAAGTGGTCCAAACGGGAAGTGCATTATACTCCTATAGTAGGAGCATCAAGGGGATTGGAAGTATTAAGTGACCCACATGAGGTATTTGAAAATTTGATTGCAACCCAAAAAAGGTAGATGCTTGTCAAGGTCCAATATTTCTAGCACACATTTTGGATCTTCAATGTTTATGATCCAAGATTAACTACCAGCAAGAAATAGCTATGAGACTCCTTGACAACAACCCTATTTTTGTTAAGAGAGGAATTCATTATCTTAGAAGGGTATTTTAATTACCTTCATGAAAGAAAAAATGGAGTTATCATTCCCCTTCAAAAGCAGTGGAGGACTTTTCCAATTTCATCCTAGATAGTGCATTGATTGATTGTTTACCAACTAGTGGTAAATTTACTTGGACAAATAGAAGGAATAATTTTTGTCTAATTATAGCGATAATAGATAGATTTATCCTCTCCAAAACTTGGACCAACACTAATTTTAAATTTTCCTCTTCCATCCTTTCATTCCTTGGTTTAGATCATTATCCAATCCAACAAGATATTTCTTGGAATTTGTTACTAGTTAAATAAATTTAAATCATCCTTTAAATTTGAACACATGTGGTTAAGGGATGAAAAATTTCTACTTCACCTTAGAAAATGGTGGGAGAATGCATTATATGTTGTAGGATCCAAAATTTACCAATTAGAAAAAAAATACATAAAAGGTTAGATCAAACAATGGAACCATCTCCATTTCAAAAATATTTTTTAACAAAAAAATCTTCTCACTCAGAAAATTCAAGAGCTCAATGAACACTTTATTTAAAAGGGTATGAAAAATGAATCCTTACATCATCATAATTATCTTACAAAAGAACTCGAAGATGTTCTTGATAGAGAAGAAATATACTAGAAATAGAAGTCAAAAGAAACTTGGTTGAAAGAGGAGGACAGGAACACCAAGTTTTTTCACAACTCACCCAAGTTCAGATGCAATGCTAATATAATTTTTTCTATTAATTATGTATCTAATGAACTCATAAAAGATAAGCATCAGTTTTAAAGTGAGGTCATTATATTATTTTCCAACCTCCTTACCAAAACTACAAACTGGGACCTGAATGTAGTTGGAAAAGAACAAGAATTTTTAAATTTCATTCCAAAATTTCTTGTCCATATGATAAATTTTTTTTCTTGGATCCTTTCACCTTGGAAGGTTGGATTACCAAGGTTATGGAATATGATGTAGAAATCAAGGTAACCAAGTTGGTAAGAGGGAAAGGCTTGTGTGAATAGCTAGTTGGTGATATATAAAAAAACAATGAAGAGGTTATGGGGGTTGTCCTAGCCATCCAAGAACAACTACAAACAGATACACATACTATTCTTCTAAGTTTGGTGCAAAGTATGACTCATTTTCTGCAAACATGGGAGTTTCCAAAGGAATGGATAGGGTTAAAGGAAGGTATTTTAGGTTGAAATATATTCCATATGTACTCCTAAATTGCATACTTTTCAAGAAGGATTTCAATGGTGTGTTACTTAGCTGCATCAATGTCAATCAAGTTGAAAAATTTCTTGAAGAATTTCATGATGGAGCAACATGTGGAAATTTTGTACCAAGAACAACAACAATAAAGATAATGAAAGAAGACTATTATTGGCATAGTTTATTCAAGTATGCACATGAATGGGTAAGGAAGTGTAAGAAATTTGCATTTTTCTAAAGTAAAGAAAAATAAGAAGCTCTTCCCTTGCAACCTATTCAAGTTGAAAAACCCTTTATGAAGCAGGGTATTTACTTCATTGGATTCATTAATCCACCCTATATTGTAATTCATAAGTGGGTTCTCAATACCACTAATTATTTAACTAGGTCTATTGAAGCTCTGGTATTGAAAGAAGCTAATGAGAATGTTGTCCTAAAGTTTTATGAGGATTTGATGATAAAGTTTTGTGTTCCTAATTATATTATTTTTGATAATTCATTATCTTTTGAGGGTATGAAATTGAGTTAACGGGTTGTCAACAATGGTATCTATTTGAATAACCCTCAAGGTAATGGTTGGGTTGAGTCCACAAACAAGAACTTAATAAAGAGCATCGAAAGGACCATAGAAGATAACCAATGGAATTGGAATAAAAAGTTAAAATATGCCCCATGGGTGGATAGAATCACTCCCAAAAGATCCATTGGAAACTCTCTTTACATGTTTGTGAGCATACTTTCAAAATCTGCAACACTAACTTCAAACAAGGGTTAGTACCTACAAATCTTTCAAGAACACTCCTATGAAATACCTTGCAAATGCTTAAAAAATGCAACAAAGGATGAAAGAAAACTAAAAGCATTATGAAAGAAACCACAAGTTACCTATTCCATAGTGGATTGGTGTCACATGTGCAAGTGAACCTTTCCCAATCCTTGATCAATAGCTAAAATGATGAAATGCAATGGAGATGAGCAAGATTAGTTCTCAAACCAAGAGAGTAACCTTGCATAAAAGTTGTAGATTGATGAATGAGGATTAAGGCCTTCTTTTATAGATTTTATTGATGAGAGATTGGCCAAGAGGGTGAATGTGGGATTAAAGATCCACCAATGAGAAGAGGACACTTGTCAAGTGGTGATAGGCCAATGGATGTGCAAGATTTGGGAAGAGTTCCCATGAGAGGGAGAATTTGAATTCAAATTTTGTAATAAATTTATAGAGGGGAACAAGAAAAAGAGCAATAAATGCTATGTTGGAGGGACAAATCAACTTGTCATGTTGAGTGAAAATGAGGGTTTTTTAATAAATCAATAAATTGATTTATTTGTGCAGGTGGAGATATCTAGAGGATGCAAGTGGGTGAGATTAGCATTTAATCATGGTTAGATTAAATAGATGATGATTATGTTAGTTTAAGGATGATTAGGTGATTTTGACTTTTAGGACTTTGATATTTGATTTATTTAAATCAGACAATGATGGAATATTATTTTGGATTTGATTTAAATGGATGTTTGATTTATTAAAAGGTTGATGATAATATTTGCTTGATTTTAAATAAATGAACTTAGGAAATGGAGATTAATGAAATTACCTACTGAATGAATGAAGGTGAACCTAATTAAATTGATGAATGGACCTAATGTGAAATCTAGTTCAGTTAATGAATGAACCTAATCAAATGCAGAATGTTAATTTTGCATGTCTACATTTTTCCCCTCTTTGAAGCAATGTACTTGTTGCATTGGTTCAAAGAATAACTTGTCGCGATCAAAATTCAAAAAATTTCTGATTTTTCGGATGCCCCAGTAGAAAGAAGTACACTAGTACATTGCCCCCTCAAGAGATCGAGTGAAAATATTCAATTTGAGGGTCAATCTCGCGATAAAGAGGTTCAAAATGGGTGGTTATGGATAATGATGCAAATGAGATGATTTTACTTAGATGCTTAGAATAACAAATCTATATTATCCTAAACAACTTAAATGATTGTATGATGCAAGATGGATGAGATTGATGATGTGGTATGCTATGATATGCAATGGATGATTTATGAGATGCTTAGACTAACAAATCTATATTATGATGATGATATGCAGAATACTGACGATTTGTTGATGCAAGATGAATGCCTGATGGATGCATGATGGATGTATTGGTGATGATGATTAATTATTCATGTTGTGATGTTAGTGCGGAAAATGAAGAAATTAGATGACAACAAGAGGATCCAACAAGCCAACAATATGAGAGATGATGATGGGAAATGAATGATTTTCCTATCAAGGATTGGGATTTTAAAAGCCCGTCACTTACTTTATGTTTGATAACATGCCTAAGTACGATGCATCAAGGTATAAAGGGCCAAGATGGCGTTGTACTTAGTGTGATGGAATTTAACTCGACAAATAGATAGGAGTATTCCTATTCACACCTAACATATGAAAACCTTGCTAGGATGCACTTTAGAAGTTTCAAAAATCTCGGACCAAAACATGGAGAGGTATAACCAATCAATGCAATAGTCAACAAGCCATCCAAAACATCCTCTATACATATCTAACAAAGAAAGTATTCGCCAAGTTATTTTACAAGAACATCCAAAAAGCACAGCAGACAAAAGAATAATGATCGTTGCCCCATTCCTATCTCTCTAAATCCTTCATTCAGATATCATCAAGAGGTCCTTGGACTTAGCGCAATAAGATAAGTCAAAAGAAAAAGATAAAGCACACAAACAAGTTGATGTTCTTCAATACCGCTAACCAAAAGGGAATGTGTTTTTAAGGATAAGATTTGAAACTTATTGCCAAAAGATAATGCCCATTGTAGGAAGGATACATCCTAGGACATGTTAGTGGATGATGGCACATCATTTCTTTTATCCAAAATGTTCTTTCTGATAAATAATGCCCCTTGTAGGAAGGATTCATCCTAAGGCATGATGTTATCAGATGATTGATATGGGACTGTTTGGATGATGGACTATCAACACAAAGACTTGACCAACTTGTTTATGTACTAACTTAGACTTGAGGCTTGACACTTTTGAGATTTACTTTTATCCTGCTAGACTTGTTTCTAATTGTTTCGCCAAAGGTTGAGGGTGGCAATCAGTTTATTATGAATGGTGTTTATTGCGAGTGCAAGCGAGATGAGGTGGATGGATTTTTGAAATATTTGGATGTTTTTTGATGTTTTACAATGTTTTGAGGCTGGTTTTGGTATTTTTCAAGGTTTTACAAATGTTTTTATTTTTGATTTTTCAAATGTTTTTGGGATTTTTTGGGATTTTGACTGAGAGACTAACCTAAAGACCTATCCTAGGGGTCTCGGGGGATGATCGACAGATTAGCCTTGCCTACATTATAAACGCAGAGACCACGTAGTTTGACTGACGACTTGACCGATTTACAAATGAAGATATACATGATGCGATGTCAGTTTATTATGATAGACTCCTATAGTACTAACCTAAATGTCTTGGGGGATGATGAAAGATCAACCTTGCCTACGTTCAAGCTCAGAGACGACGTAGTTCGACTGATGACTCTGTGTTTGACTTTTTGAATAACTTTTTGACTTATTTTTGGATTTTTGATTTTCTGATGTTTTTGGATTTTCTGATTTTCTGATGTTTTTGGATTTTTTGATTTGAGGACTTTAAGACCATACACGAATCAGATCTGATGGGAACATGCCCCCAACATGATGCAATAGACTACCCTGATGAAGGCAGGACAAACTGACCTTGAGGATGGGCCGAGTAGTACTAGGATGGATCATGATACGAACACAGGACAGAGCTATGGTGCGAATGCAAGTGGATGTGTGATGGATGGAGACATGAATGTGATGAATGATGGAAGCGTAATTGAGGGATGATGCCAAACAAGCTGTAAAGATCCTGGTGGATGGAAAGTGCTTATTTACACCAGGCACCTGTTTGCTAGGTTTTCACCAAGGTACTTGCCCAAACTGCCACCAAAGTGGTTTTCACTATAGGATGATTTTTTTTATCCTTTTTTTGATTTTTTTGGATGTTTTGATTTTTTTAATTTTTTTGTTGTCACCAAGATGCCTGTTTGCCAAGTTTTGCCAAAGTAACCATTTTTGTGGACTTTTTTTTTTGGATTTTTGGTTTTATACCCTAGACGATTTAGGCACAAAACTTTTTGAGATGGGAGCTATTTACTGGCTCATGCAGAGGTTCCCCTTCGGGTGTTGATAGCTAATATGCCCCTGATTTATAGCTTGATGTGATGATGAAAGGCCTTAACCAATTGGGTTCGAACTTGCCTTTGCTGCTGGGATTTAGGACATTCTTTTGATTTTCTTTTAAGACCAATTCTTTGACTTGGAAAGTCCTGCTTCTGATTTTCTTTTTATAAGTCCGTTTGAGTCTATTCTGATAGACTTGGAAGTGATTTAAAGCATATATTCTTCTCTCATCTAGTAACTCCAGCTTGTTTAATCTTGACACCTGATAGTCCTCATCTGTGATGATATTTTGCAATGATATTCTAAGGGATGGGAACTCGATCTCAATGGGGAGTACGGCTTCTGATCCGTAGACCAAGGAGAAAGGGGTGGTGCCCGTGGGTGTGCAGATGCTTGTTCGATAAGCGCAGAGGGTGGGATTAAGCTGCAAGTGCCAATCATGACCTGCATCATTGACTATTTTCTTGAGGATTTTGAGGATGGTTTTGTTTGTGGCTTCTGCTTGGCCATTTCCTTGGGGATAGTACGGGGTGGAGAAGCGATGCTGGATTTTGAATTTCTTGCACAAGTCGTGAACCTCGTGGTTCTTGAATGCTGTCCCATTATCTGAGTTAATGGCTTGTGGGACACCATAATGATAGATGAGATAGTTCAGGATGAATTTTGAGATCTGCTTTCTAGTGATATACATCATGGGTATGGCTTCCACCCACTTTGTGAAGTACTCAGTTGCAATTATGATGAATTTATAGCCATTGGATGAGGTGGGTGTGATTTTCCCAATGAGATCAAGTCCCCACTGTGAAAAGGGCCATGGTGTGATAATTGGGTGAAGCTCTTGAGTTGGAGCATGGATGAGGTCCCCATGCTGCTAACATTGTAAACACCTTTTAGCATGATCATGTGCTTCTCTTTCCATTGTAGGCCAATAATACCCCATCCTCGGTAGTTTCTTGGCTATGGTTGTTCCACTCGAGTGTGAGCCACAGATACTGTTATGAACCTCAGTTAGATTAGTTAATGCCTCCTCAACATGTAGACAACGCAGCAAGGTACCTTCTATGCTTCTACAGTATAACGTATCACCTAGGATGACAAATCTAGATGCATTGCAAAGATATGTATAGATGTCATGATACCAAGGATCGCTAGGACCAACGATTTGACACACATATTCTGATTCTGGTACCTCGAATGTGGGAACGAGAAGCTGCTAGATCAAAAATTTGTATTTCGGCACATTGTGAGGGATGTCTACTAGAGACCCAATTGTAGCCATGGCATCAGTGGCTCTGTTGTTGGTTCTTGGAATTTGCTCAAATGTTATGTCGATGAAGGATTCCTTTAGAGTCTCCACCAATTTCTTGTATGGGCTTAGCTTGTCATCCTTTGTCTGATATTCATTATTGACTTGATCTATTATCAACTATGAGTTGCTATAGACCTTGAGAGCTATGATATTAAATTGCACTACTATCTTGAGACCTATAGTCAAAGCCTTGTATTCTGCGATGTTGTTAGTGCAAGGAAATGCCAGTTTGTATGATCTTAGTATGCAGTCCCCCTGTGGGGTGATGAAGAAGACACCAACTCCTGATCTGTGTTGTGTATATGACCCGTCAAAGTATAGTTTCCAGTTATCAGTAGCATTGAGGTTAAAAATAGACTCATCTGGAAACTCTAAGATAAGGGGATTCTTAGAATACATAGGTGCTTTTGCTAATTGGTCTACAATAACTTGACCCTTGATGGTTTTTCTTTCAACATACTCGATGTCATATTTTGATAATATCATGACCCATTTTGCCATTCTGCCAGTTAACATTGCCTTTGATAAGAGATATTTAAGGGGGTCAATTTTGGCAATAAGCTTGATCTTGTGTGCCAACATGTAGTGTTTGAATTTTTGGGATGCAAACACTACTGTGAGGCATGCTTTCTCAATGAATGAGTAATTTAGCTCATGACCCACCATTGTCCTACTGATATAGTAGATGGCCCTCTCCATTCTGTTTTCATCATGCTGAGCTAGGAGAGCTCCAAGGGTTGCTGCTATTGCTAATACATATAAGATCAATGGCTTCTTGGGGATGGGTGGCATTAATACTAGCGGTGTCAGTAGATATTCCTTTATTTTGTTGAATGCCTCTTCGCATTTTGTATCCCATTTGTATGATACCCCTTTATGGAGTAGGTGGGAATATGGGTTCTGCTTGTCTTCCAGTTGTGCTATGAACCTTCTAATGGATTGGAGCCTACCTTGGAGGCCTCTCAGTTGCTTTAAGTTCCTTGGTGCTTCCATCTCAAGGATTGCTTTGAATTTTGTTGGATCCACTTTGATACCCCTCTTATACAATATGTATCCTAACAATTTACGCGATTGTACGCCGAAGACACACTTCTTGGGATTTAGTATGAATTTGTATTCCTCCAATCTGTCAAAGATAGCACTTAAGGTTGCTATATGATCTTTTCTTTTTCTTGATTTGGCTAGGATTTCATTGACATAGTCTTCAACTGTCTTGTGAATCATGTCATGGAAGATCAATGTCATGGCTTGTTGATATGTTGCTCCTACATTCTTGAGGCCGAATGGCATCATGTTCCAGCAATAGGTCCCCCACGGACAAGTAAAATTTGTCTTATGTTGGTCTTCTTTTGCTATCATAATCTAGTTGTATCCTAAAAATCCATCCATTAGTGATAGCATCTCATGCCCTGCTGTCATGTCCACTATCATATCAATATTGGGAAGTGGAAAGTCATCCTTGGGACATGCTTTGTTCAAATCTCTAAAATCTGTATAGATTTTGATAACTCCATCAGGTTTTGAAATAGATACCAAGTTCAATACCCATTCTGGATAATCAATTGGTCAGATGAATCCAACATCTAATAGCTTTTTGAGATCCATTTTGACTAACAAACCAATTTGAGGATGCATTTTTTGAAGCTTTTGTCTAATAGGTTTTGCATCTAGATACACTACTAGGTGGTGGACCATAGTCTTTGGATCACGTCCTAGCATATCAACATAACTCCATGTGAAGTTTATTTGTCTTTCCCTTAGGAATGCTGCTAGGATTTCTTGCTCTGCTGATAATAGTGATTCCACATAGAATGTGATATGCAGGGTCTCCTCTGTTCCTAGGTTGATAGGATTACATTTTTTGGCCAAGACTGTTAACTTTTTCTAATGAATAGCTCTTAGAGGAAGATTGAATCCTTCATCCTCGGTGCCTTAGAGAGGTTTTCACCATTGGATGCATCCTTTCTTTTTACTATTTTCTTGTCAGAGAGTGCCACAGTGTGGTTTTCACTCAAGGACTTAGATATGATTCTTAGTTTCTCACTTTTGCGACTGAAGGATTCAATCGTTTCCTCATAGTAGGCATGTATGTCCAACTCTATTATAAAGTCTGCCTTGTGATCTCCATTTGGAATGTTATCCCTCAATCCCATGAATTCTCAGAGTGCCTCATCATTTTTGAATGTATCGAGAACTGGTGGTCCTCGTTGGTCATAGTCGATCAATTGGGGGTAGACTAAGCGGATCTTGTGATTTTGACTATCTGGTTCAAAGGATATGGTACTAATCATACACAAGGTGGTATCTTCGAATAACCTAGGTAGGTTGGATAAGGTATCTTCATCATCGCTACTAATGTAGGGCTCAGTTATAAAATTATGTGCGTCTCTACCTATGACTATTGGTGAGTGTAGTTGTACTAGTACTAGTTGAGGAGAGATGTTAACTGTTCTAACCAGAGGACTTCGACCATGCATGGTTATTCTCAGAGTAGCACATCTAAGACCAAGATTTTTTATGGGTCGCGTTTCTGGCATGATAGGTATTATGAGCCCATTGTCATTTTGTCCCAGTCTTTGATTTCGGTCATAGCCCATTGCAAGCATCATGTGTAGGCCCTTGCTTCTTTCATCCATTGATAAATTAGCTGCTAGTCTTTCATCTTGATACAACATGTTTGATGGATCTGATTCAATTACCTCATGGCCAAGGTCTCCCCATCTTGTGAATTCAGGATAATTTTGAGGATAGGTTTGTGATGTGGAAGCTTGATTTTCTTGTGGGCGTCCTCGTGATCTAGGAGATTGTGGTAACTCTCCTATCACAAAAGCATTGTTAGGGAGTTTGTAGCTTCCACAATCATCTTCTTGGATGATGAGCTTGATATCAGAGATGGTGGGGATGGTGGGAATGGTAGGTGTCTCTTTCACAGAAGTGGACGTGAGAGTGGAAAGGTCAATATATGATGCAAATGGGCCTTCCTCATTCTTTGGCACTTGGGGGATTTTGTGATACTTGGCCTCAAGATTTTTGCAATATGAAAATGGCTCAGGATCTTTGTGGACGGTGACCTCTTGTCCATTATGTGTAAATTTCACACATTGGTGGAAGATTGATGCTACAGCTTTCATTGTGTGGATCGATGGGCGACCCAAGAGGATATTGTATGGAAATTCAAGGTCCAAGACTTGACAAGTGGTTTCCATGAGTGTTGGCCCTACTTGAATAGGGAGTTTAATCGTGCCTTGAGATAATCTTTCTTGGTCATCATATGCTTTGATTGTGATGCCCTTGCCTTTGTCGATGGAATCTTTTGATATTTTCAACTGTTTTAAGAGGCTTGAGGAACATATGTTCAAGCCTACACCTCCATCCACCAAGACCCTTTTGATTTTTCTTTTGTGTACAATGGCTTCCAAGTGAAGTGCACGATTGTGAGATGGTTGGGCGGGGAAATCTTGGTCAGAAAATGTAAGGAGATTAGGTGTTATGATATTTCTGACCATAGCTTGGAATTGCTCCACTTTGAGATCTATGGGGACAGTGGATGAGGCTAATGCTTCTTCAAGGATTTTCCTATGGGCGGATGATATTTTTAACAACTCCATGATGGAGATGTGTGCTGGTGTTCTCTTGAGTTGTTCTACAACATTGTAGGTATGCGGAACAACTCTAGATGAAGGAACTCTGTTAGGTTGGGATGATCCTGCAATGGTGACTTTGCCGCCTCTTGTGGTGACTCCACAATCTCCGGCATGGGCACCCTTGATGGTGATGACCATATAGTCTTCATTTAAGGAGGCAACTACTATTTCGTACACATGATTTACACTGCCTTTCCCTTTATCATTTTTATTCCCTTTGTTGCCATGATTTGGCATCAGATTCGTGTAGATTTTAAGATCTTGATTTCCGTGGGTTGTTCCACATTTATGATTCATTTATCAATGAGATCTTGGATAATGTTTTTGAGTCTCATGCAGCTGTTTGTGGTGTGGCCTTTGATTTTGTGAAATTCGCAAAGCTGATTTTCGTTATACCATGGAGGTTTGACATTAGGTTCTTGGTAATTTTTAAATGTAGGAGGCTTGATGAGTTTTTCGTCGATCAATTTTTTCATTATGTCCTCCAATGGTTCTCCCAAATTGGTGTATTTTGTTTGGGATAGCTTTTGCATTGAGGTTGTCCCCTCTGGTCATTGAGGTTATTGATGGTTGGATTGTTGTTGGGTTGATATGTCACATGATGAGTGTTTTGTGTTTGGATTTGTGGTGTGGGTGGATTTTGGCATGGGCCACTAATGACCATCTTAGCATCAATGACACCATCATTAGTACCATTTTTATTCATTTCCCACATATAAGGTTTATTATTGTAATTGGATGGTGGGTGGTTATTTTGTTGTTCATGGTATGATGTTGACTCTACGGGTTGAGTCACAAGGGCTCTTTCGATGCTGAGTGCCTTGGAGATCAATTGTTCATATGTAGTGATACCCTAAACCTTGAGATGGAATGCTAAGCGGCTTTCCAGGTTGGTGATGATTGTGCAAACTTGTTGTTCTTCTAGCATGGCCCACTTGCTCCGATTGGCCTTGGATCACCATCGTTGAAGGAATGAAGCAAAAGATTCATTCTTTCCTTGTTTCAGAGCGAAGAGTTCTTCGAGATTGACATCCATTGCAATGTTACATGTGTAGTTCCTAATGAATGCATCCCTAATTTCTTGGAATGTTCTAATGCCTGAAGGTAAGCGAGAGAACCATTCTATAGAATTTCCTACTAAACTCCTAGGGAATAGCCGCATCAGATAAGTATCGTCATATGCAACTTCCATGTAGTGAACTTGGAATTCCCTGATGTGATCTTCAGGGTTTCCCGTCCCTCGATATTTTTCAAATTTAGGGATCTAAAATCCCTTGGGGAATGGTTTCAGTGTCTAAGCTCCTATCAAATGGGTAGGGACACAAGTTGCTTGGTGTTTTTGTTGTTCGTCTGGATTGCATATCGAGCACTTGTTGCAAAAGCAACCTGAGTTGTGCTGTCAGATCATCTTGTGGATCAGGGGGTGGGATGAAAGTGTTTTGAGGTGTTTGAATCGTGGGTTGAGTGGATTGGTTGGTTGGTGCATTGTTTGATGGTATCTGCATGTTCTGGTGAGAAAAGTAGGCTTCTACTTGCTTTTGGATAAATAATGCTTGTTTTTTATCTTATTGTTGTTGCGCCAGGATTTGTGCTTGTTGTTGCGCTTGTTGTTGTTCCAAAAATGCTTGTTGTTGTTCCAACAACACTTGTTGTTGTGCTTGTTGTTGTGCTACTAATTATGTTGCTTCTTGTTGCTCTTGGTATTGCTTCAATGCTTGTTGATATGCTTGCAATTGTGCAGCTTGTGCAAGAAGTTGTGCTTGTGCTTGTTGTGCTTGATATTGATTTTGCGCTTAAGCTTGTGCTTGGGCGACTTGTGCTTGTGCTTCTTGTTGTTGCAATAGGAGTTGTGCTTGAGCTACCTTTTGTGCTTGCAATGATTGTGTTGCTTGAGTGGCTTGTTGTTGTTGTTGTTGCAATAAAGATTGGGCTTGTTGTGCTTTTAGTGTAGCTTGGGCTGCTTGGGCAACTTGCGCAGCTTGAGCAGTTTATTGAGCAGCTAGGTATACAACTTTTTTTTTTTCACTTATTGGTATCCTCTTTGAAAAGCAGCTTGCAAGGCTACGTTATATTGACTTGATGTGGTGGAAGTTGGTGGTGGTGGGGGTGGTGGTGGATTTGGAATGTTTTTCATGGTGAGCGATAATGTCGTGTTGATTATTTGGTTGGTGGATGGTGTTGTCGATGTGGTAAGTGGCATCGTTGATGTGATTGGCCCTTGAGAGACCATGCTTTGCAATGTTGTGGGGGTGTTTAGTGATGTTTCTATTGCTTGTGTGTTTGTCATTTGTTGTTGTGATGTCAACAATAAGTTCTGAGCATTTGGAAAAATGTTTTGATTGATGGTTGGGATGTTGTTTTGATTGATACTTGGTAGAGGGGGAAGCCCTAAACCAAGGAGTGGTGTAGATTACAATGGTGATGGTGGGAGAGGTGGAAATGTAAGGGGTGTGAATCCTTGCGAGAGTGTTGTGGTGTCAAAAATTCCCCCTAGTCCGAACATGTCTCCCTCCTCTTGTGAATTTGTGAGGAGGGGGATTTGACATGCTCCATTAAAAAATGTTGATGATGGATCATGATGTAAAGTGAGAGGAACATTCTTGTGTAATGGATTTTGTGGTATGCTTTGTTCCAAGGTGGTGTTTGCATCCATGTTTTAGTTATTAACAAGAGGATGTGCTTGAAGAGCATTGAGAAATGTGCTTCCCTTGTTAACATTGGGTTGTTTTGGAGCAAATGATGTCATGATTTGTGGAATGTTGTGTGTGATGTTGTGGGATGGAGGTGTGGATGAGATTGGAGGAAATGATGTCTCCACTATGGTACTCACATCGAAATCCGAAGGTAACTTGGCCCCTTGTTTTTCTAGTGCAAGCATGTATAATGAAGGGTTAAGTCTCATCATGATGTTGATGATTTTATGGTTCTCCAGATTTTGGAGCATTTCAACTATTTCTTCATGAGACATTCCAAAGGTAAGATCCTTTCCTTGGGTTTCCTTTTGTGGGTTTTGCAATGACGTTGGAAGGTTAATTGTGAGATTTCCATCCCCAATGGGATTAATTTCAGGAGTGTTATGGATAAGATCACTTGAAGCGGGTGTTTCTTTGTTGGCTTCCATACTCTTCTTGTATTGAGATCTAGTTACAACCATAAAACAGGTATCAATCTTTAAGAATATGGGAGATGCATCTCTTGATTCTTTCGATTAATCTATATTCTATGTCCCAAAGTGAAAGTTTTAGGATGCTTTTTTGGGATCAAAGGTGATGATATGATGTTGAGTGATATGAATGTTTTGGCTTTTGATAAATATTGAAGGAAACACTAGGCTTTAGGACTTGGATTTGATTGGATTTCGGATTTGGGATTTTGTCCTTGACTTTGATTTTGACTTTGTTTTGATTTTGAACAAATGGACCCTAAGATTTTTGATAATGATCTAAGGGATGGATTTGTTCAAAGGATGACTATCTTGAATATGTGTGAGGAGAAGGATGCATCTACCCACACCTATTCAAACAAGATAATAGATTTTTCTAAGCATATGGAGAAGGATTCATCTACATATACTAAGCTAGGCAAAGATGATTTGGATAACTTTGACTAAGGATATGCAAAATGATGCATTCACACATACCTAGCCAAAGGTGATTTTGGCAATGTTTTCAAGGATATGGTCTCAATGTTTTGGATGATTTTTGATTTTTCCACAAAGCCTAGTATCAAGGATGATTTCAAGATTTTCCAAAAGATGATTTGTGAGATGGATTTGATGTTTTGAAAGATGGATGAAAGAGGCTTGATTTGTTTTGATCCTTAGGTGAACCTAAAAAATACACTTTGTTTTCCTAGACCTAGGTATTGAAGAGCATGCAAATGCTTCCTAAAGACCTTTGTGACCAAGAAATGATTTCATTTGAACATTCATTTTCGGATTTCCAATGATTTTTTTGTTTTGGGATTTGTGAGTCTCCAATCACACATGAAAATTAATTTTGCTTAGCTTTGCTTAATGGCTTTAGTTTACCAAAAACACTTTCTTTGATTAAGTTTTCAAACTAAGATGTCTAATGTCTTAATTTCTTCAAACTCCACAAGATATGTTATGTGGAAATTTAATGAACTTAAGGCAAGGGTTTCTTATTGTTTACTTAAGGAGATAAATTGAACTATAATCCAATGTTTAGAAACCTCTAAGGATGTGAATCCCAAGGGAAAGAAATAACATATGGATTGAGTCAATGGCATTTATCTCCAAAAGGGTTTGAAATTTGAATGATATTGTTAAGTGTTTGTTTGCAAATGTTTTCAAATAAAACACTATGTTTACAAGCAATGTAACATCCTAGCTCAATTGGTATGTTTTTCTTAGTGAGCTTGCCTCATGCCCTTCATAGTAGAAGAGATGATTTTACATGCAACCAAGGATAAAATATAAAGGCATGTTAAGAATGAATTCTTAACCTCTATATTTCAACCAAGATCGGACATGATAAGTAACTTCTTGGAATCTAAGTTCCAATGCACCACTTTGATAAACTCATTTGGATGGACTGGATGGCTACTATAAACAATGATCTTAATGACACAACATCGGGGACATGGCACCTTGCGAGCATCCAGCAAGCCACTAAAGGCTTTAATCAATCCTATAGGGGCTCTTATACATTTTATAGTAGTACCCCATTCTGAAAGACACTGTATGGCTAAGGCCTACATACCATGAAGACTTGACAATTTAGTCTTATCCATTTATATACCGGCCCAAATAAAAAACCGGTTGGAGTCACCTTCGAGTTCTCCTTTCAGATGTGTCTCTTAGGCAGGCCCCTCTAAAGGTAAATAATAGCGAGCAAGCACATCCGTAGTTCGATCGACCTTTGTTTAGAAGCAAAGGGAGAACACACACGATATACCTAACTCACACTCGCAAAGTGTTTTGTTCAATTTTAAGAACCCAAATTGAAGTGTGTATGGGAGATTATTTACACAACTTAATGTCACCAAAATCCTTTTGATTCTCAAGATTTTCATGAGGCGCGAGAGAAGCGAATACATCTTTTGATGATATTACTTTGTGTAAATAATTACAAAACAATGAAAGCACACATTCATTTTATCCTTCAAAGCAATGGTTTGATTCATTTTTTAGAGCACCAAATGAAGTGTGAGAAATTGCCTTGTTTAATTTGTTAATCCCAAACAAAATCTAGTACGTTGTGATTCTAAAGTTCATTTTAGCTTTTGCAAAAAAAAACAAAGTGTTCTTTTTAAACCCAAATGAAAATTAGTGTCCTAAAATGAAAAGATAAACAACTTCATGAAGAAGTGCTAAACAAACACTTAAAGCGTTTAAAAACACTTTGGTTTTTCAAAATATCCTCCTCTTTTTGTTTTCCTTTGCTAGCCTTCTCCTTGCTTTCCTTCATTTGTACCTTGCACCTTTGTTGATTTTCAACTGTGTACCTTGTGCCTTCATTGTTCGTTGTACCTATATAAAAAAAAGGATCACACATACGATTACATTCAAAAATTCCCTTAACAAAAAGAGTGATTTCAAATAATCATATGCAAAAAAAAAATAAAAACACTCCTTATTAAAAGAATGATTACATTCAAAACAATCATATGCAAAAAATTCCCTTATTAAAAGAATGATTAGACATATGATATAAAAAAGGAAAAAAAAAATCCTTATCAAAAGGAATGATTTCAAGTGATCAGACTTATGACCAAAGGATTGTTTTAAGCATTAAAAGGAAAGAACTTACACACAATCCAAAATATTTTAAAACAATCCTACCTTTTTAAAATATTAATGAGAATCTTGCTTTTAAAAATGATCATTATTCAAAACCCCCCTCATTTGCATTACCATTGCTCACCAAGCATTGATTAATCATGCACTGTCATACTCCTCCCTATTTAAAGCTCTCAGTTAATGATGTACCCCTAGATTATTTCACTTGTGTGTCGTCGGTTTATGGAGAGAAATAATAACACTGCTAGTAAATCTTTGTTGGAAAAATGTAACACTGAAAAATGGACTCAAAGATCATACCTCATTAATGATATTACTTATCAAAGTCAAAATATACAACATTAAATCTCATATTGAATAAGTAAAAGGACACTTAGGCTAAGGCAATTGACATCAAGAGGATTGCTAACAGGCTTTAAGTCAAGAAAGGACGCTGGTCCCCGCAACGTTTTAAATGAAATCAACAACAATTTTTATTACCAAATACATAGCAAGGCTCCTCTGGAAAGCGCGCACCATTAGATATTATCCTCTTAAGTAGCAATGGTGGAGATCATGAGCAGTAGTAGTGGCAGGTCTAGAATTGGTCAACATCTTATACAGGTGTAAATTCTCATTCTCCAGCCTTTACCTGCACACGTAAATTTACTGGCGTATGTTTCAAAATTGAGCCTAAGATATGTTGAAAAGGCATGACAGGCTCGTTTTACTGACAGCATTCAATGACATTTTAGACTTTCTTAGAAAATGCAGTTGATAGGCACAAAGGCTAAATTCAAAAAAAAAAAAAAAAATTCCTTAGGAAAGGCGCCAAGACTATCTTTAGGCAAATACATTTAACAAGTTTTCAACCATTCTAATATACCCTTTACCTACACGCAGATGGGAGATGTTTAGCCAACACTTTTACAAGAAAATGCAGTTAGTAGGTAGACACAAAGCCACGCAAGAATGATACACTGTCAAGGCTGAAAATATGATGTCTGATAAAAAAAAAACTAAACACAACGAGCAATAGTTGGCTAATGAAAAGGTGGAACAGAAAAAATATTTCTATATCAAAGCCTACAAATTTTGAAGTATCTGATTCTTCCCAACAAAAAATGTCAAAGATTTACAATTTGAGAAGCATGAGCCTAACTTATAGCAGTCAATTTCTTAGAAAAAAAAAAGCTTGAGTATAGCTCTGAAAAGATACCAGAGATGAGTGTCGACAAAACTTAAAAGAGCCAACCGGGCATATGAAAGATGCAATTTCTGAACATGCTCGCCCTCGACCATATTGGTAGCGGTTGTCTCCATCATATTATTGACCTCTCCTTATGCAACTTCTATGCACATGGTTGTTAAGCTGGCCTTCTGATACCTGGCATTTGACAGAGATGTACAACCCTGTATGGTGGGGTTGCAGAGGATCTCCAATCAATCAGGATTTCCTACCTCCTCTCCCATGCCCCAGATAAAGATGACTAAATTTTTTCAACCAGATAGGTCACCATCTAGTCATCGACATTTTCAGACATTTGAAGAAGAGCACAATATAATAAAAAGAGACTAAATACAAGAAAACTTAGAGCAGAAGTAAGGCCGCGATACTATGAGTAGAGTAGATTCCAAGTTTTATATATCATAGTCGCCCATAAAAGTAGATTGTAGAACAGAGGAGTAAAATCCACCGAAGTTGTCAACCAAAGCGTTCAAAGATTACATCAATGCATATAATCACCGTAGGATGGTGGTGTATTTATGCTTGTTTATGCAAGTAGGATAGCAAACCATGGCGAGATGTAAGATTAGTGATAGATTTACAAACTTTGGAGCTGCTTGATGGTTAGTTGTTTTTGTTTTTTTTAAACTGACAAAAACTTGTTTTGAGAAATTTTTACACTAGAAAACACAGATTTACAATAACAACACATATACGCCTGCTCAAAATATATATAGTGTTATTTATCACACATTCATGCTTTCCACAATATCATACTTAGTATGAAAAGAAAAGACACAAAGTGTATCGACTAATATCACAAGTTCATGCTTTCCATGATATCATAGCCCTCCTTCTAGTGCCAAATTTTGAGCATACTTTCAAAATCTGCAATACTAACTTCAAACAAGGGTTAGTACCTACAAATCTTTCAAGAACACTCCTATGAAATACCTTGAAAATGCTTAAAAAATGCAACAAAGGATGAAAGAAAACTAAAAGCATTATGAAAGAAACCACAAGTTACCTATTCCATAGTGGATTGGTGTCACATGTGCAAGTGAACCTTTCCCAATCCTTGATCAATAGCTAAAATGATGAAATGCAATGGAGATGAGCAAGATTAGTTCTCAAACCAAGAGAGTAACCTTGCATAAAAGTTGTGGATTGATGAATGAGGATTAAGGCCTTATTTTATAGATTTTCTTGACGAGAGATTGGCCAAGAGGGTGAATGTGGGATTAAAGATCCACCAATTAGAAGAGGACACTTGTCAAGTTGTGATAGGCCAACAGATGTGCAAGATTTGGGAAGAGTGCCCATGAGAGGGAGAATTTGAATTCAAATTTTGCAATAAATTTAGAGAGGGGGACAAGAAAAAGAGAAATAAATGCTATGTTGGAGGGACAAATCAACTTGTCATGTTGAGTGAAAATGAGGGTTTTTTAATAAATCAATAAATTGATTTATTTGTGCAAGTGGAGATATCTAGAGGATGCAAGTGGGTGAGATTAGCATTTAATCATGGTTAGATTAAATAGATGATGATTATGTTAGTTTAATGATGATTAGGTGAGTTTGACATTTAGGACTTTGATATTTGTTTTATTTAAATCAGAAAATGATGGAATATGATTTTGGATTTGATTTAAATGGATGTTTGATTTATTAAAAGGTTGATGATAATATTTTCTTGATTTTAAATAAATGACCTTAGGAAATAGAGATCAATGAAATTACCTGCTGTATGAATGAAGGTGAACCTGATTAAATTGATGAATGTACCTAATGTGAAATCTAGTTTAGTTAATGAATGAACCTAATCAAATGCAGAATGTTAATTTTGCATGCCTACACATGTTGATGTATGGAAAAGAAGCCAGGCTTCTCTTTTTGGTTAAACTTACAACTCTAGAGTTGGCTAATCAATTGTAAAGGTTAGATGAAGAAGACCCAATTGTAATTAGGTACGCACAACTAATAGAGTTGAAAGACATCCAAGATAAAGTAATGAAGACAATGGAGTTACATCAAAATCAGGTAAAGAAGTCATTTAACAAGAGGGAAACTCCTAAATTTTTCAAGGGGATCTAGTCCTCAAATGGGATGAGCTTTAGAGAAAATATAGAAAACATAAGAAAATTGATGCACTAAGGAGTAGAGCTTGTGGCAATGGAAAAATTATCCCTATACTTTCTCTTGCTCGTTTGGGCCCTCCTTATTAAACTAAGCATAATGTTGCCTTGATTTAGTGTCGTAATGCATTTGACACATTCACATTAGGTCTTGGGACCTTGTGAACTGAATGAACTTAATTTTTCCTTATTTAAGATGTTGTAAAGTGTTGCTCCACATTTTCACACTTTTCTAAGATTTCATTATTAATTGGTCACATTTATGCCTAATTCGGCCTTATCTTGCATCCAAAAGCATCATTTAATGCATCTTTTTAAAGATAATCCTGAAAAAAATCAATATCCAATCATAATTCAGGAGTTTTTAGTTTGTGTGGCCAAGATTTGGTGGTTTGGGACTCATACACCACCTTCAGCATATGGGTCCCACCTAGGTTTTTCGGTCTCGATCTAGATTTTACAACTTTCTAAGAATTTTTGAAAAATTGTCCCATTATTTATGCCTAATGGGACTCATATGACACCTTGGGTGTATGAGTCCCATGTGCCCCAAAATCAAAATTAATTCAAATTCTTGATAGGATTTTATCTTCCTAGATCTGATGTTAGCTTGTAGTATTTTAATTTCATTTTTTTTGCATAATTAAGTATAAGTACAAGTTTTTTTGTTGAATGAGTGTCCTTATAGAAATTTTGAGTTCACAAGAGTGTTTAAGTGTTTACAAGAGCATTCAAGATCACTCAAGCATCATGTTTTTTTCTTGAGCTAACAATTGTGATGTAGGGTTTCATGATTTGAGCAAGCACTCAACTCAAGATCTATCACATCCAACCAAGATTCAAGATCTACATCCATTGGAGCCACTTCATACATGTTTGTAGTACTTCATTGATAAGATTTGGTGAGTTGCAACATTACATTTTTTTCATTCATCATTCTCTTTTCCTATTTTATTTCATTACAAGGTTTGATTACCAAAATAGGGATTGACCAAGGCAAACCCCTTTCCAATAACAAAACAAAATTTTTCCCTCTCTTTAGTGTTTGATTTATAGGTCCAGGTTGAAGACACAATAAATAGAAAGCTTGGAGAAAGCTTTTAAAGTGTTCAAAGTTATCACCTTGCATTGGAGATCATTGGAAGACTTCTACATGTTGCAAATTAGGGTTTCAAATTTGGAAATCAATTAGAAAGGATAGAGAAAAGATTGAGGAGTAGATTCAAACTTTGAAGTTATAGAAAACCCTAACTAGACTGATACACCAGTCTTGGCATATTAGTCCCAATATATGTTATTTTCTACATTTTTTCAAATTTAGAATCTATAGTGCCAAAAATCAGTTCCTGCCCAAAAACCCCAATCTAGGACTAAATCACCCTATCTAGTGTATGGGTCTCAATCAACATTAAAACTAGTGTTTTCATAATTTCAAAGGTTCATATCATCTTCTTCAGGTTTCCAGGTGCACACCTTTTATCTTGCAGCTTTCTATTATGATTTTCATGCTTTTCTGGGTAATTTAGTGAAAGATTGCATTGCATTAGGTTTAAGAATTGTATCTTGCATTCCATTAATATTTCCAATCCCTATATTGGTGGTGAATCCTTTGTTAGTTTACAGTCAGACCCTAGGACAACCCTATTTCAAGATCTCTTTCTCTCTTGCATACTCTAGATTGAGATCTTTAGGGTTTCCCTTCAATGAAATGATTGAGAGATGTGTTCGATCTATGTTCTAAACCATATGAAATGAATCCAATTTTCCATTGTCTCATTTGGTGAACCTACATTTAGAACATCATAATTCTTATTTGGAGTGCATTAACATCCAAGATATTGCTTGCATTAACATTGCATTAGTTAATTGGCATTCTAGTGTTTTTAAATTTTGCATTAGTGAAAGTGCATATAGGTTGTATTTTTGCATCTCAAATTATTGAAAATCATATAAAATCTACATTTTCATTTAGGTTACAGATCATACAACATAAAAAGCACAAAAATCACTAATTTTTTTTTGAAAATTTTGAAAAAAACCCTCACTAGGACTCATATGCCCCTTGGGAAATTTAGTCCCAGTACAGATTTTGAACTACATTTTCTAGAATTTAAAACTATGTTTCTATGTTCTTTTTTTCTATCAAGATAACTTTCTATTTCACTTTACATAGTTTCTACTATATTCATTTCATTTCCTTTGTATCCATCTTGCATTTAGTAGCCCTTGCATGAGTATTTGGTGTCATATTGCTAATACTATAGCAAGATAAAGTTGGAGACTCATGTCATCCCGCAATAGCACAATCATAGTGGATCTTGGGTTGTCTAGCTCTTTCATTCTTGGTATTGACACTTGTACACTAGGTACAGACCATACCCTTAAAAATTTCATTCCTTCAAGTATTGTGACACTTGTTGAAATAATAGTTGCAAGTATTCCACAAGAAAACATAATCCAAATTCATGAAGACTTAGCAAACCTACAAAATCAAGTAAATACATAGAAAATTTTAACTACTTCCATTCCTACCATAGATAACATTCATCGCATGCTTGAAAGTGAACATGGACTTGATCTTGTGAGAAACATAGTTCAAATATTTAGAAAAACACTTTCCCTCAAATACTAGTTGTCCTTTACCTACAAAAATGTCACAAGCGAAGGGGGAATTCAAACTCCTCCCACAAAAATTGCCTCTATTCCTACCTATATCAACCCTCAAGTTAAAACAACAATGCAACTGACTAGTAATGTTATTCCTTCCTTCGGTATTTCTGATAGCATCCCTAGTACCTTTTTGGCATTGCATGACATATCTCTTACCACCTTACCACCTATAAGCATTACATTCACTTTTCCCTCAAACACATACACCCCTTCACCTTTTTCACCTACATCTCATAATACAAGCAATGACCCTCTCATAAATAATCTTTTGTAAACTATTTCATCCCTTCAAAAAGAAATTTTCCACCATCAACCAAAATCAAAATGGAACACCTACATATTATGTGAAAATTAGTCCCTTTTCCTTAGAAATATTGTGAACATCGATGCCACAAAGTGTAGACATTCCTAGATTCAAGAAATATGGGGGGAAGGGTGATACTTCTAACCATGTTTCTACCTATACTACCTTTTATAGTGACTTTTTCCTCAATGATAAACTCTTGGCTAAGAATTTCCCTAGGTCCTTGAAAGATACTTCCTTGGAGTGGTTCTCTTTTCTACCGAAATACTCAATTCATTCATATAATGAACTTGTTGAGGCCTTTATAAACCATTTCCAAGTGCATATGTGTACCATATCTAAAAATGGATCATTGAAATTTTCATGGTCATTTATGTCTTTCTCTTGTGATGCTTGACCTATTTTTCTTTAATTTAATGGGTATGTGTAGGATCGTCATGGAAAAAACAGGCCTTTAAGTGGCAAGAAATTAAAAAAAATCAGAGTTAGGCAACTTGACGTAAAAAATTGAATAAGTTATCTATATTATTTCAAAAATATGTAAGAATAGAATTTGTAGAAAATTGAATGTAGTTTCTAAACTAGTAAGTTTGTTTTTTTTTAAATCTATTTGGTGAAAATTTGAAATTTCAATGCAGTAGTTCTTAAATTTCAGGGAAAAAATAAGTAGGTGTTTGTCTGACCACCCTAACCACAATAAAATGATAACTTTTTTTTATAAAATTTTAGATATAAGTAGAGGAATCATGTCCCGATGTGATGGATATTTTTTTGTAATTCTTTTCCAAGTAAATAATTAATTTTGAAATTTTTATTACAACTTTTAAGAAATACAAAAACTTGTATGTCTGACCACCTTAACTTGGTCAAAACTTCATGATTTTTTTTTTTTTAATCCTATATTATGCGAAGCATAGAATGTGGTGCATGTTTTGGATTCAAAAAATTTGATACCATTTGAAAGCCATAGATGTTTTTCAATCAACCTATCAATCAAGACTTTAGTCATAATTTAAGTAGAAAATGAATAATAATTATTTATTAAACTCAAAGTAAAGTATAATTTATACTAGTGGAAAGTTGAGAATCTCCTTTAAAAACCTTTTTCATTTCATTAATTTTGGGCAAAAAGAAGTTGTCAGCCATATACCCTACACATACCCATCATATCGCCACTTTTTGGCCCATCATGATCCTACACATACTCTAATGTTGTAATGTACCTTATGCATTCACATTAGGTCATGAATATTCAAATTATTATGTTGTGAAGTGTTGTAACACATTTCTACACTTTTCTAGACTCTTCTTATTATAATTCATCTAAATATCACCTTTTATTCCTTATCAAGTCCTATTTCAAAGTGTTGTAAAGTCTTGTAACAAGATTTCATACCTTTCTAGGCTTGTTATCACTAAATACACCTTTCTTATGCTTTATTTAACACATTTATGCACTTATAGGTCATAATTAAGTGTGTTTTTGAATTTAAACCCGAAAAACATCATTAAAGGTGACTTAATTTCCAACACCCACTTGTAAGCCTAGAGTGGGATCCATTCACCATGCATGGCGAATGAGTCCCTCTTGGCTCAAAATACAAAATAATTCAAATTTTCTTTTGGGTTTTTATTTGTTAAGACCTTATGTTAGCTTTTGATGTTGCATTTTCAAGTAATTAGGGCATAAGTGTGTATAATAAGTATTTTTCCATCCATTATAACCCCAATTCATCTAATTCATTCAAGCATTCATCTCATTCAATCATTCATCATCAAATAGCATTCTTGCATTCAATTCATCATTGCATCATTCAATCAAGCATCTGGGAGCAACCATTGACATATCTTCAGACTTCAACAACAAGGGTTTGGTGAGTTTATGACACTTGTATTGTTTTTATTCATCATTCCTTTCTTATTTCATTCCATTTCTTTAGCAAGGGTTTGATTACCAAAGTGGGATTTGACCAAGGTGTTAGGGTTAAAGATGGCAGGTATCTAACAATTAAATGCAGATTTAATTAATAAACAGAGAAACTAATACACACACAGAATAAATCATAACACAGAAATTTAACGTGGTTCACCCAATCCAGGCTACATCCACCAAACCGCAGCCATCCAATACTTTTATTATCCAGTGAGAAACTTATTACAAACTTGTGAATAATCGCGTTTTTCATCATATAATAATACCCATCCGAACCCCTTTTTAACAAGCTTAGAAGCTTCCAGATTTTTGGGTTCTACAAAATCGGATTTTTCTTTTTTTCATTGATTTTTCCCTTTTTCGGTGATCACACAAAAAAGTAGGAAGAAATTTTTTCTTGGGGGATACCGCCCCCAAACCTCCACTTGGGGCCCGGCCCCCGACCGGCAAGGACAGGGGGCCGGGGTGTACAATATACCATGGGCTATATAGTATAGCATGATCAGTCCACATACCAACAATCTCCCACTTGGAGACTAATCAAGCTCCACACCATCACAACCTCCCACTTGGAGACTAATCCAGGACAACACTGCTGCACTTATAGCTCCCACTGGAAATAAGTACCTTGGACCCTGCTGCTTTGTTATACTTGAATTCAACCTTGAAGGCCAACCGAAGCTGAAGAGAAGCTCAGCTTCTCCCTTGGCACCACCTTCGTAAACATATTTGTTGGATTTACATCTGTATGTATCTTGTCCAACTTGACCTGTCCATCCTCCAACACTGACCGAATGAAATGATATCTCAACTGTATGTGTTTTGTTTTAGAATGCAAGGCAGAATTCTTTGCAAGATGTATAGCACTCTGACTATTTGTAAACAAATAATTTCTAGCCTGTTGTTTTCCCAACTCATCCATGAAAAGTTGCAGCCATATCATCTCCTTTGCTACCTCTGTTGCAGCAACATACTCTGCCTCTCTGGTGGATAAAGCAACTACCTTTTGCAGTCGAGAAATCCAACTCATTATTGTCCCACCAACTGTAAATACATAACCAGTGGTACTCCGCCTAGTATCTATATCCCCTACTAAATCTGAGTCAACATAGCCTTTTAAATCAGTATTAGAGCCCCCAAAACATAAACAATTATTGGATGTACCTCTCAAAAACCTGAGAATCCATTTTACTGCATTCCAATGCTCCAGGATGACTTAAATACCTGCTAACAACTCCTACAACATGTGCAATAAATGGTCTAGTGCATACCATGGCATACATTAAACTACCTACAGCTGAAGCATATGGTACCTTGGACATTTTTTCTTCCTCCTCTTATGTCTTTGGACACATATCCTTAGTCAATTTAACATGACTAGGCAAAGGTGTGCTGACAGCTTTTACATTCTCCATATAAAATCTCTGCAACACCTTTTCAACATAATTAGCCTGAGATAAAAACAATTTTCTATTTTTCCTATCTCTACAAATTTTCATACCAAGGATTTGTTTTGCTGCCCCCGAATCCTTCATAGCAAAATATTTTGCTAAATGTTGTTTTAGCTCACTGATGTGATCCATGTTAGACCCAGCTACAAGCATGTCATCAACATATAAGCATAAAATAATGTAGCTATCATTATCCAACCTCTTAAAATAAACACAATGGTCAAAATTACAACTGTTGTAGCCTTGCTCAACCATAAAACTGTCAAATTTCAAATACCATTGCCGAGGTGCTTGCTTCAAGCCATATAAACTTTTATTCAATCTACACACTAGTTTCTCCTTACCTTTGACCTCAAATCCTTGTGTCTGTTCCATATATATTTCCTCTTCCAAATCACCATAGAGAAAGGCTATTTTAACATCAAGCTGTTCTAAATGCAAATCTTCAGCAGCCACAATACTTAAAACAATATGAATAGAAGTCATTTTAACAACAGGATAAAATATCTCATCAAAATCAATACCCTTTTTATGTGCAAATCGCTTTACAACTAGTCTGGCTTTAAATCTTTTCTTACCTCCATCCTCCTCTTTCAACCTATAAATCCATTTGTTTGGTAAAGCCTTTTTACCTGCAGGCAACTTGCATAATTCCCAAGTCTGATTTTCCAGCAAGGAGTCCATTTCTTCTTCCATTCCACACTCCCACTAAACCTTGGTATCCACTTGTATAGCTTCATCATAATATTCTGGTTCACTAGCATCAGTTAACAAAATAGTAAACAAAGAGGGAGAGAATCTTTCTGGAGGTCTACTTAACTTTGAAGAGCGTCTAACAGGAGTTTGTGGTATTTGTTGTTGATGTTGTTGCCCAGCATGAGGAACCACTGAAACATCATTGTTTGAAGTATCATCCAACACTACATAATATTTTTCTTTCTTCTCATGCTGAAGCAACAGATCTTTGTACAACACTTTCTCATTGAATATGACATCCCTGCTTCTCACAATTTTCTAATTTTCAAAATCCCAAAGCCTATAACCAAATTCATCAATGCCATATCCAACAAATAGACATTTCTTTGATTTTGCATCAAGCTTGGTTCTATTTTCAGAATCTACATGTGCAAATGCTTCACAACCGAAGGTTTTGAGAAAAGAATAGCTCACCTTCTTACCTTTCCATGCTTCCTCTGGAATACCACAATCCAAAGGATTAGAAGGACCTCTATTGATTAAATAAACAATAGTTTTTATAGTCTCTGCCCACATTTTTAAAGGCAACCCAACATGCAATCTCATAGTCCGTGCAAGCTCCATTATTGTCCCATTCATGCGCTCAGCCACTCCATTTTCCTGTGGAGTCCTTGGAACTATTTTCTGCCTATGAATACCATTAGAGGAACAATAATGTTCAAAATCTTTACTACAATACTCACCACCATTATCAGATCTGAGACATTTTATCCTTTTACCTGTCTCATTCTCAACCAAGATTCTCCATTTTCTAAAGGTTTCAAATACATCAGATTTTTGTTTAAGGAAATAAATTCATACCTTTCTAGTTGCATCATCAATGAAAGTAACATAATACAGAGAGCCACCGAGAGAAGATACCTGTGCTGGTCCCCATACATCTGTATGCACAAGCTCCAATTTCTTATCTTTCTTTTGTTTCCCATCCTTGAGAAAACTAACTCTCCTTTGTTTTCCATAGACACAACTTTCACAGAAATCCACATTAACACATTTTAGAACTGGTAAAACATTATTTGAATAAAGTACTTTCATACCTTTTGCACTCATATGCCCAAGTCTATTATGCCACAGTGTTGATTCTGAGTCCACAACAACTGTATGATCTTCTACCTGCTGAACTGCAGCAACTGTTCCTGAACATTGACCTTTTTTTGTAACAATTAAAGTAGAAGGAACAGTATGACCTGTACAAAGATATAAGGTTCCTACTTTCACACCTTTTGCTACCACTAAGGCACCCTTTGTGACCTTCCAATTTTTATCACTAAATGTAACAACATAACTTTAATCATCTAGTTGCCCTGCTGAAATTAAATTTCTACTTAACTTTGGAACATGCCTTACCTCACGTAGTAGCCAATGATTCCCATTTTGCAACTTAATCTTGATTCTTCCCTTTCCAACAATCTGACAAGGTTCAAGTATCTCCTAAATAAACCAGCCCAAAAATCCCCTTGGACATAATCAAGAAAATAACTTCTATGGGGGTAGCATGAAATGAAGCCCCTAAATCTAACACCCAAGAATCATCAACATTATCAAGGGAAAGAATCAAAGCATCCCTTTAGATTTATTGTACTACCACATTTGCCTTTACTTCCTTCCTTTTTTGTCTCCTTTATTTTTCCTCGAGACCAACAATCTTTCTTTCAAATGAATCGCTTACCATGAAAACAACAATCCCTCTTGTCTCTAGGATTGGGACCTTTTGTCCTTTGATTTTCCCTCGACTTCCCATGATTTCCAGAATTGTTTCCTCTCTCCTTTGTTCACTTTCAGCATTCAAAACACCGCCTGATGGATGTTCCACCGAGCTTTTCCTACGAACTTCCTCGCCAAAATAACACCAACAACATCATCAAATTTCAATGTATTCAAACCAGAAATAGAATTTATAATAGCTATTACCAAGCTATTCCAGCTTTCAGGCAAAGAACACAGAATCAAAAGAGCCCTAACTTCTTCATCAAAGCTTACTTTTACAGAAGTTAATTGACTGGTGACCTTATTAAACTCATTTAAATGATTAGTAACTGACCCACCTTCTACCATTTTCATATTAAATAAATGCTTCATAAGAAATACCTTATTCGAAGCAGAAGGCTTTTCATATAACATTTCCAGGGTTTCCATCAACTCTTTAGTTGTCTTTGCTGTTGTAATATTGAATGCCACTGATTGTGCCAGGCATAAACGAATACTACCAAGATCCTTTCTATCCAAAATATCTCAGTCCTCATCAGACATTGTTGCAGGTTTCTTGGTTTTCCCTTCCAATGGCCGCCATAAATCCTTTTGATAGAGATAGTCCTCCATCTACATTTTCCATAACTGATAGTTCTGCCCATTAAACTTCTCAACCTTCTTACCCTCGTCTACCATTGCTCCCACTCAACCGTGAGATTCCCACTCAGCTGTGAGACCTTCCTACAGATGATAATTGTAACACAACTCACTCTGATACCACTTGTTAGGGTTAGAGATGGCAGATATCTAACAATTAAATGTAGATTTAATTAATAAACAGAGAAACTAATACACACATAGAATAAATCATAACACAAAAATTTAACGTGGTTCACCCAATCCAGGCTACATCCACCAAACTGTAGCCATCCAATACTTTTATTATCCAGGGAAAAACTTATTACAAACTTGTGAATAATTGCGTTTTTCATCATACATGAATACCCATCTGAACCCCTCTTTAACAAGCTTAGAAGCTTCCAGATTTTTGGGTTCTACAAAATCAGATTTTTCTACCATGGGCTATACAGTATAGCATGATCAGTCGCCACATACCAACACAAGGGACATCCCTATACTCTAACCCTTAACAATTTTTCCCTCTTTGTATGTGTGTTTGTAAGTCTTGTAGGTAGATTTGTCAAATAAATAGGTGTTGAAAAGTGGTTAACAAGTCATCAAAGTTTCTCGAGTCAACTAAACCCTATATCAATCTTAGAGATAACATTCAACCTATTTTCTGTAGATTTGACTTCATCAACCTGACAAGAAGACAAGTGCAGATATGGACCCATAGGATTGACCCCTTGATTTGTAGAATTTTGGAGGAGACTAATTTTCCATCAGTGGTGAATGAGTCCCACTTTCAAGTTGAAAAGTTTATTTTGTCATAATTCAGTTCTCGACAGTCAAAAACTAGTTTAAATACATTTTACCAATAGGAGGATTAATTCTCCATTAATAGTGAATGAGTCCCACTGGTCATCAATAATGAATTTTTCTAGATTCTAGAATCTTCCAACATCAACATTTCATCTCTAGGTGCACTTTGTTTAGTCTCATTTAGTTTAATTTGCATTTGTTTATGTTTCTATTTCATTTCTGCATATCATATTGTGTTTTCAAACACTGATATTTCATTAGTTTTGCATTCATAATCAGTCAATTTTATCAATTAGCTAAATTTAGATCACTGCATTCAGTCATAGTTACATGATACATTCCTTAGTTTGAGTGAACCACCACATTTTTTGGGTTCTATCTCTCTCCTTTTAGGTGAAAAACCCTAAGAGTGCAAGAGAAGTACATAGAACAACAAAAATTGCTGGTTCATTTTGGTGAACCTGCATATTGAACATATTATCTTTTTGGTAAGAATTTGCATTTACATCCTAGGACTCATAACATTAGCTATTTCATTAGCTTTTTGCATTGTTTTTATATCCTAGGAATTATAAACTTGCATTAGTGAATATCTCATATTGATTTCATTTTTGCATCTCAAAACATTACAAAATCTGAATTTTTGCATCTACATCTTCATTTTCCATTTGAAAGACATAAAATCACTTTAAATTTTTGAAATAATAGAAAAAAATCCACCCCTGGACTCATTCACCAACCTGAGCGAATCAATCCAGTTGCACTTTTTGCACAAATTTTTTTGTCATTTTCACAATAGTTTCTGCATTTCTATTTTTTGGTATTGCATTCTTATTTCAGTCTACAATTTTTTATTTATTTGTATTTTACTATTCCTAGATTGCATTACATTTGCATCCACCCCACCTCTTGTGGTACTTGTATGAGTGTTTGGTTCCCTATTGATAATACTTTAGTGGGATTAAGTTCCTGACTCATAGAATCCTGTGATAACGAACTCGTTGTGGACCTTGGGTTGTATTGAGCTCCTACTCTTGGTATGGAAAATGGTGCATTACGCATGAATACTACCACTAGTACACCATTACCTTCACATACAATGCATGTTCAAACACAAAATGATCCCATTCCACAAGATAAATTCGTTAACATTCATGAAGATTTAGCATGTATTTGCAAAAAAACTTGTTTCTTGAAAACATTTCCATGACTGCAATTCTTGCTATCAATAACATTCATTGAATGCTTGAAAGTGATTAGGATTTAGACATCATGAAAAAAATTGTTGAGATATACCAAAAAAATACTTCTTCCACCTCAAACACATCTCAACCAACAAATACAATGGTTAGCCAAGGAGGATCTCTCATTCCTCCTTCAACTGTAGCATCCATACCCACCTATACCACTCCTCAAGTTACAACCATGCAACAGGTTAGTCATGTGAATCCTTCTTTCGTTATTCCAACTATCATTCCTAGTTCTTTTGTGGCATCGAATGTTCCATCCTCCACCACCTTCACCCCTCTTAGTGTTCCCTTTACTTCTCCTAACATTACATACAGTCCATCACCATTCTCTTTTCCTCCTCATACCACTTAAACTAACCCTCTCATTACAAAACTCTTTCAAACTATTTCCTCCATGCAACAATAAATATCCACCATTAACAAAAATAAAACCACACCACCCACATACTATGGTCATAGTAGCCAATTATCTTTAGAGATCTTAAGAACACCAATTCCATAAGGAATTGAGATTCCTAGGTTTGGGAAGTATGGAGGTAAAGGAGACCCTACTAATCATTTCAATGCCTATACAACCTTGTGTAGTGAATTTTTCCTTGAGGGTAAATTGTTAGCAAAACTATTTCCTAAGACCTTAAAAGACACTTCCTTGGAGTGGTTTTCAAACTTACCCAATCATTCAATTTGGTTATTTAACGAGCTTTTTGATGCCTTTATAAGTCATTTCCAAATCCATATGACTCTCAAAAATTCAATGGCTTATTTAATGAGGTGTAAACAAAATGTGGATGAAAAGGTCATTGATTTCATTTCACGATACCAGTCATTGTATGCTCAAGTAGATGTCAAAATTCCTAATTCCCATCTCCAAAATATTTTTATTGAAAACTTGCAAACTCAAATTTAGGATAAATTGACCATGATGAAATTTCCTTCTTTCATGCATCTATATACAACACTTTGTGACTATCACAACTCAGTCACTAGTCGTGATGCAAAATCTACCTCTAACCGAGCTGAGAATTCTAAACAAAGCAATCAAAATAACTCACAAAACTTTAGAAAACCAAACAAAGGCTTCTTACAATTCAATCCTCCTCATCCACAAACAACTCAACCCATTCCTAATCAAGTGTCCGTTGTTAAAGTTGTGATTCCCTTTACCTATGGGGACCTGAAGAGACAATTTACCCCCTTGCCTAATACTCTCCATAACATAATGAATCAACTGCTACAAGAAATGATCACTTTTCCTATAGTCAAACCACTTGATAATACCAAGCCTTTACCAACCAAATTTAAACCAAATGCTTATTGTCATTTTAATCACCAAAATGGAAGCAACAAAAAACAATGTAAGTGTCTCAAACACATAGTGCAAGACCTCATTGATTCTAGTTGTTTATCCATTGCAGGTGTTAATCATTAGGGAAATAAATCTACTGCATCCCCAATCAAAATTTTCAAATCTTTACCAACCCCATGCCTAAACACAATGTTTTATTTTCCAAAGCTAGTGACGTTAGGGTTAGAGATGGCAGATCTAACAATTTAAATGTAGATTTAATAAACAAAAACAGAGAAACTAAATCATGCACAGAATAAATCATAACACAAAATTTAACGTGGTTCACCCAATTCTGGGCTACATCCACCAAACTGTAGCCATCCAATACTTTTATTATCCAGTAAAACCATGGGCTATACAGTATACTATGGGCTATACAGTATAGCATGATCAGTCGCCACATACCAACAATCTCCCACTTGGAGACTGATCAGGCTCCACACCACCACAATCTCCCACTTGGAGACTGATCTTGGACGACACTGCTGCAATTACAGCTCCCACTGGAAATAAGTACCTTGGACCCTGCTGCTCTGTTATACTTGAATTCAACCTTGAAGACCAACTAAAGTTGAAGAGGAGCTCAGCTTCTCCCTTGGCACCGCCTTCATAAACATATCTGCTGGATTTACATCTATATGTATCTTGTCCAGCTTGACCTGTCCATCCTCCAACACTGACCGAATGAAATGATATCTCAACTGTATGTGTTTTGTTTTAGAATGCAAAGCATAATTCTTTGCAAGATGTATAGCACTCTGACATCAGAACAAGTAATTTTAGCCTGTTTTCCCCTAACCTCCATGAAAAGTTGCAGCCATATCATCTCCTTTGCCGCTCATGTTAGAACATACTCGCCTGCGGGTGGATAAAGCAACCACCTTCTGTAATCGAGAAATCCAACTCACTGCTGTACCACCAACTGTAAATACATAACCTATGGTACTCCGCCTGGTATCTATATCCCCTGCCAAATCTGAGTCAACATAGCCCTTTAAATCAGTGTTAGAGCCCCCAAAACATAAGTATTTACTGGATGTACCTCTCAAGTACCTGAGAATCCATTTTACTACATTCCAATGCTCAACTCCGGATGACTCAACACCATAACAACTCCTACAAGATGTAATATCCGGGTCTAGTGCATACCATGGCATAGCCATTAAACTACCCACAAATTGAAGCATATGGTACCTTGGACATTTTTTCTTCCTCCTCTTGTGTCTTTGGACACATATCCTTAGTCAATTTGACATGACTAGGCAAAGGTGTGCTGACAGCTTTTGCATTCTCCATATGAAATCTCTGCAACACCTTTTTAACATAATTAGCCCGAGATAAAAACAAATTTCTATTTTTCCTCTTTCTACGAATTTTCATACCAAGGATTTGTTTTGCTGCCCCCAAATCCTTCATAGCAAAAGACCTTGCTAACTGTTGTTTTAGCTCACTGATGTGATCCATGTTAGACCCAGCTACAAGCATGTCATCATCATATAAACACAAAATAATGTAGCTATCATTATCCAACCTCTTAAAATAAACACAATGGTCAGAATTACACCTGTCGTAGCCTTGCTCAGCCATAAAACTATCAAATTTCAAGTACCATTGTCGAGGTGCTTGCTTCAAGCCATATAAACTTTTCTTCAATCTGCAAACTAGTTTCTCTCACCTTTGACCTCAACAACCTTGTGGTCGCTCCATATATTTCCTCTTCCAAATCACCATGGAGAAAGGTTGTTTTAACATCAAACTATTCTAAATGCAAATCTTCAGTAGCCACAATACTTAAAACAATATTAATAGAAGTCATTTTAACAACATGAGAAAAAATCTCATCAAAATCAATACCCTTTTTCTGTGAAAATCCCTTTACAACTAATCTGGCTTTAAATCTTTTCTTACCTCCATCCTCTTTCAAATTTAAAATCCATTGTTTATGTAAATCCTTTTACTCAGTAGTAACTTGTATAAACCCAAGTCTGATTTTCCGCCAAGTGAGTCCATTTCTTCTTTCATTCCATGTTCTAATCGAACCTTTGGTATCCACCAAGATATTATCATAATATTCCTGCTCACCAAAGATCGCTAACGTATTGGGGTATACAAAGAGGGAGAGAATATTTTCTCTGAGGTCTACTTAACCTTTGAAGATCGTCTAACATGAGTTTGTGGTATTTGTTGCTATTGTTGTTGCCCAGCATGAGGAACCACTGAAACATCATTGTTTGGAGTATCATCCAACACTACATAATCTTTTCCTTTCTTCTCATGCTGAAGCAACAGATCTTTGTACAACACTTTCTCATTGAATATGACATCCCTGCTTCTCACAATTTTCTGATTTTCAAAATCCAAAAGCCTATAACCAAATTCATCAATGCCATATCCAACAAATACACATTTCTTTGATTTTGCATCAAGCTTGGTTCTATTTTCAGAATCTACATGTGCAAATGCTTCACAACCTAAGGTTTTGAGAAAAGAATAACTCACCTTCTTACCTTTCCATGCTTCCTCTGGAATACCACAACCCAAAGGATTAGAAGGACCTCTATTAATTAGATAAACAGCAGTGTTTACAGTCTCTGCCCACATTTTTAAAGGCAGCCCAGCATGCAATCTCATAGTCCGTGCACGCTCCATTATTGTCCTATTCATGCGCTCAGCCACTCCATTTTCCTGTGGAGTCCTTGGAACTGTTTTCTGCCTATGAATACCATTAAAGGAACAATAATCTTCAAACTCTTTATTGCAATACTCACCACCATTATCAGATCTGAAACATTTTAACCTTTTTCCCGTCTCATTCTCAACCAAGCTTCTCCATTTTTTAAAAGTTTCAAATAATTTCCAGATTTCTTAAGGAAATAACCATACCTTTTGGTTGCATCATCAATGAATGTAACATACTGCCGTAGAGCCACCGAGAAGATACCGAGTTGGTCCTCATACATCCTATGCACAAGCTCCAATTTCTCATCTTTCTTTTGCTTCCCATCCTTGAGAAAATCCATCACTCTTTGTTTTCCATACACACAACTTCTCACGTAAATCCATATTAACACATTTAGACCCGGTAAACATTATTTGAATGAAGTACTTTCATACCTTTTGCACTCATATATGCCCAAGTCTATTATGCCACAAAGGTTCAGAGTCCACAAGAATCGATGATCTTCACCGCTTAATCGCAAAGAATCGCTCTAAATACTGATCTTTTCTCGTAAATACCAAAAGTAGAAGGGAATGCATGACCGTATTGAAAGATAAGGTGCCTACTTTCACACCTTTTGCTACTACTAAGGCACCCTTTGTGACCTTCCAATTTTTATCACTAAATGTAAGAACACAACCTTCATCATCTAGTTGCCCCGCTGAAATTAAATTTCTGCTTAACTTTGGAACATGCCTTACCTCACGTAGTAGCCAATGATTCCCATTTTGCAACTTAATCTTGATTCTTCCCTTTCCAACAATCTGACAGGGTTCGTTATCTCCTAAATAAACCAGCCCAAAATCCCCTTGGACATAATCAAGAAAATAACTTCTATGGGGGGTAGCATGAAATGAAGCCCCCAAATCTAACACCCAAGAATCATCAGCATTATCAAGAGAAAGAATCAGCATCCCTATCGTATTTATTACTTACCACATTTTGCCTCTTTTACTCTTCCTTTTCACCTTTCTTTATTTTTCTCTTCAGACCAGTAATCTTTTCTTCGATGACCGCTTACCACGTTATCAAAGAATCCCTCTTTGTTCTCGGATTGGGACCTTTTTGTTCCGATTTTCCTCGACTTCCCCACGACAAATTACTCTCCTTGTTCTCCCGCCTCGCCGCGATTCAAAAACATCTCTTGATGGGGATGTTCCACTGAAGCTTATGGATTTCTCTTTACTAAAATAATACCAACAATATTATTAAAACCGTCCAAAGAACACGGGACCGAAGAGTCTTAACTTTCATCAAAGTTTACTTTTACGTATAATTGACCGCAGGATCAGATGCTAAACTCCATATTCAAAATGATCAGTAATCAATTCCACCTTCACCATTTTCATAGTTAAATAAACGCCATAAGAAAATGTAATTCATTTGAAGTTGTAAGGTTTTCATATAACTTCTTTTCCGTGGTTTCCATCAACCTTGAGTTGTCTTTGCTTTCTATTGTTGATGCCACCGTTGTAAGTAGTACAAACTATCACTACCAAGAGCCTTTCTATCCAAGATCTCCTCAGCCTCATCCGGACATTGCTGCAAGCTTCTTGCTTCCAATGGCCACCATGGGACCTTTCCTGGAGCAGACAGTCTCCACCGTGATCTTCATAACCGGAGGTTCGCCTGCTAAACTTTCAACCCTTTCTACCCTCGGGTTCGCCATTGTTCCCACTTCAACCACACGGTGATCTTTCCTACAGACGATAATCGAAACACAACTCGCTCTGATACCACTTGTTAGGGTTAGAGATGGCAGATCTAACAATTAAATACAGATTTAATAAACAAAAACAGAGAAACTAAATCATGCACAGAATAAATCATAACACAAAATTTAACGTGGTTCACCCAATTCTGGGCTACATCCACTAAACCGCAGCCATCCAATACTTTTATTATCCAGTAAAACCTTATTACAATCTTGCGAATAATCGCGTTTTTCATCATACTGAAATACCCATCCGAACGGGGGGCTAGGGTGTACAGTATACCATGGGCTATACAGTATAGCATGATCAGTCGCCACATACCAACAAGTGAACCTTCAGACGCTCATGTGATGAATATTGATACAAACACTAAACAACATGATCCTACTCCAAATTTTACCCATGTTAATTCGATGGATGAACTTGGGTAAGATAGATAGTATCCCTCGTAAGGGTCCAATTAGAAAATCTCTTGATATTACTTTTTCTTCTCATGATATACTTAAAAACTTCCCGATGGTCCTCTTTACATAGCCAGTCACATCTATGATAAGCCCACCAATGGGATATTAATAGATCTCACTCATGGTGAAAATGTGATCATAGAAGAATTTTTAGTATTACATGATCTTTATCAAGATGATTGTGATAAACCAACAACATGGATCAAAACACATACTATTTTTGCATGCCCTATGATCGGATTGATTGTACTCCCATAACAAATAGGACCTAAAACAACTTGGATATAACATTTTCTATCATTCCACAATCAAATTAATTTTTTCTATGGCTAGGTCATCCTTGGCTTCACTCGATGAAAGTTGTCCCTTGAGTTGTTCACAAATGTTTGGAGTTTCTGAATGGCAATGAGATATTTACTATACACCATAGTGGCTTTAATCCATTTTCTTCTAAAGGTAACTTTTTGTTGTAAGCCTTTTGGCCTGAACCTATGGAACCCATCACCCCTTGAAAAGACTTCTTTTTTATTTCCTATCAAAAGTTTAAAGACAAACAAATAGCTAAATTTTCTCTTCACCACATACTCCTATCCTCGATGAGATAATGCTTCAACCTAAATCTGAACCTGAACAAATAATTTAACCTCACAAGTAACCAACCATAAACACTTCGCCTTCATCATCTAGACTCCTAAGAGATAATGAAACCAACCCTTCCATGCCTCCTTGCATTAAACAAGTTTATAAAGTGAAAGAGAAAGTGATTGACCCATTTCCTTTAGTTCCTCCCATTCCTCCTCAGAAAGAAAAGGATCCTATGGTGGATCAACCCGCTCTTACACCTCAACAACATCAAAATAGAATCAAATGGAACCATGGTGCTAGGGAGCATAGATGTCATTGTTGTCTTCTTGCTCATTAGCTACAAATAGAATCAAACAAAGAAAATCAACATTTTCCTTTGACAAAAATGATATTCGACCACCCTCCTCCTCCTAACCTGCCATAGGATAGTATGTTACAATTGATACAAAAAAATGATTTGATACAAAAACAACAACTCCTTATACAACCTTCATTAGAAATTACTCTCTGTCCTCTCATCATGATTAATCTGGATGATGATGATGAGGAGATCTCTAAAATAGATGAAGAGGTTCATAATGATCTAAATTATTTATTTTCCTCCTCCATGAGCTTAAATGACAAATATCTTACACCAATGGAGGATCCTGGTACTTCTCCTAGTTTGACACTTGCAATTCTCCCTTTGGATAGTCAACTGCCCTCAGAATACACTGGACATGATGGAGAGGTGCATGACTTGTTAGATGGTTGATTTGTATTTTCCTTACTAGCCTTTTTACATTTTTCTTTTTCTTTTCTTTGGTGTGATTGTATGTGCATATTGTGTTCCCCCGTAATTTTTGTTTGATGTTCCCTCTCTTTGTGCACTTCCTCTATTTCTACCTATATTCTTCTATATGCCACGCTTCATTTTTTTCACTTTTTTTTTATGTTTTCCTTTTGGGGATGATGCAAAGCATTGAGATTCCCTATGTCTCTTCCATGTTGACCCAAGAGGTCCGTTTTCTTTTATCCTTTTCGCTTTTGTTTTTTTTGCCTTTTGGGGATGAAACAAAGCATTGAGACATCCTATGTCTCTTCCACATTGACCCAATCAGTCCCTTTTCCTTTTTACTTGGTCTTTCTTTTATTTTCCTTTTGGAGATGCTGCAAGGTATCAAGACCAAAATGTCTCCTCCATATGGAACCAAAAGTTTTTTCATTTCCTTTCACCCTTTTCATTTTCTTTTCACTTGTATTTTCCTTTTGCGGATGATGCAAATTTTTGAGATTGCAATGCCTCTTCCATGTTGACCCAAAATGAACTTTATTTTTCTTTTGTTTTCGCTCTCTTTTTGTCATTGTTACCTATTTTTCACCACCAGCTCAAAACAGGTAGAGCTCAATTGGATCCATCAAGAAGGTACAAAAATTTTCTGCTTAAATTTTCATTATGTTTGAGAACTTTGATTACTTATGAATTTAAAGTGTTATTATGAAAATATCAGACAAAGGATCTCATAAATTTTCAGAAAAGAATGTTGTTTTTATTCATATTGGAAAGGTTGAAGTCCCACACAAGCCGCGGGAGTAACTAAGTTTGATTTGCACAATCAAATGATAGATACAAGAAAAGAAAGTACACTATACAACTGAGAGTAAAGAATGCATAGGGTAGAAAGTGATTAGTCATTGCCTAGAATGACGAATCATTGACAAGTTGAGGAATGTTGTGACGCTAGTTCCAACTCCAGCTCTAGCTCCAGCATACCTGCAAGTTGAGGGAAATGTTGTTAGAGCAATGCGAATCAAATCCTATCATATACCTATGCTACCAACATAAATATAGAATATAATCGATTAAGCATTCATCAGATGAAAGGCTAATAGTCAAGAAAAAAAACATAATTCAATGGAAGCTTTCAACTTCTATTTTTCTAACTTGTTTGTTTCAATGTGCAGGAATAGGTTCATCATGTTCGAGATCATTTCATCATTTATGTGGAGTAAAACGGGCTCCCACAAGGGTAGAGCTCGGCATATCATAAACACCTCTCATTCACATTATTACATGAGAGTCATCGAGTGTTATAGTTATCAAACAGAACTGATGTAAAAGTAATAATTGATTCTAAGAAAGCAATCTAATTCAACATGGTAAAACTGATTGAGCAGTTATCTTTTGCTCATCATAAACAAAGAAGCATGATTAGAGAGTG
>VDFB02032681.1:0-39417 GCA_007258455.2 Sequoia sempervirens
AGAAAAAGGCGAAGAGATGGAACGCCTACAAGATCAGCATCAGCAGAAGATACAGGAAAAAGAGGCCGAATTTAAAGATTTGAAGAATAGACTGGAGGAGGAGCTCCGAGAAACGAAGGCCAAGCTAGAGGATGAGCTCCGAGAAGCGAAATCTTCATTAGAAGAGCAATCGGCTAACCACTCTAGAGCTGAACAAAATTGGCAGAAACAAATGAACAACTATGAAGCGTTGTGGACATCTGAGAAGAAGAAGAAGGCAGAATTTGCCGAAGCTCTCATTTCACGAGACGCAGAGATTTCTTCGCTTAAGGCCTCCCTGCTACCAGCCTCTGCCCAACCGGATATCATCCCACTGGTCAGGCAATTGTACATTTCTCACTGGGAGAAAATCAAAGCCTTCTGCCTAAATCTGCAGCCTACCCTCCGGTTCATCGACAGAGCGTTAAAACTCAATCAAGAGGCCCATGACACAATGGAACAGTTCCCGCATTTCATCCTGGAAAAGGTTCCTGAGGCGAGGGACTTGTTAAATAAGCTATACTCGGTCTCAGACGAGATCCTCGCCGGGGCAGGTATTGAAGATAGGGACACCACAGCTCAAACGGCAAATAGGTTCATTCATTGCCACTCCGCTTTCCAGCGTACTAAGGCAACAGCGGCTTTTCTAAACAAAGCGCTGGATGGCATTCGAGGGAGTTTCTCTGAGTTAGGCAGGTTGGGATTACCGTCCCCATTTCTTGAGGATGGCACTATTGCCACGGCTGCGCAGATTACCGAGATCATTGAGCAGAAGGAGAACGATCCAGAGGCATTCAAGGAACTCGACAGCCCCCCAACAACAGCAGATATCGAGACAATCATTCATCCTCTCTCTCAGCTGCTGTTCCACATAGAAGCAGGCGCTGGCCTGCCAGAGGTGCTGCCTCATAAGGAAGCTATTGATCTCCGCGGAGCACAAGAGAATTTGCGCAGCATGGCAAAGCCATCCGAAATTGAATGGGTGCCTTTGCAGGCTGCACTTTCAAAACTCTAACTCCATTTGCCCTAGAGAGGAAGGCTCTGGTCTGCAGAACCAGAGAGTTTTTGGGTTCTCCGTTCCTTATCCGAAACGCCCCTGTTAGTCGCCAAAAGCTGTTGAAATAATATTCCACTCAGCTCCCTTCGGGTTCCCCTTTTTTTTGCATGTTCATGCGCTGGCCTGCGCGTCTCCGCGTTTCTTCGGCTTCCCGGCAGGTTTTTGATCTTTGCCTTTGTGTGCATTCCTCGCTTCGCAACTTTGGCAAGCGGCTTCCCTTTTGGCTCTTGAGATGCTGCGCTGAGCGCCCACGTGTCACGCCTGCGGGGTCTTTCATTTTCTGTTGCTTTATGTTTCCTACGGGTTGCGAAACAGGGCCCACATCTCTATACGTGGCGGTGTAGCGCAATCTTTCCCTAGCAGGAGTAGAGTATGCTGTGGCGGGCTGCGAAGGGTTTCTATTGGCCTTCTTCATTTCCTGGCGGGGCCCACCCTCGCTCACGTGTCAGCGGTTCGCGGCTTTTAAAACAACAGCAGGGACGAGAGCACCACGGGCTGCGAAACGCGGCCACGCGTCTTTCGCCCCCTTTTCATGCGGCCTTTCCCCGTTTTCAAAGTAGCCTCCGTCCCCTGAACACGTGTCACTTCTCCACAAGCGCCCGGTCAATGGAGAAGGAGTTTTCATTCGGGCCGCGGTTTGCTGCCACGTGCCTTACATCGATTATCAAAGCAAGCTGTGAGATGGCCGAGCGGGATAGTGTCATTCACTGCTGATCGCCATGGTTCTCTAAGGTGGTGGATGACACTCATCGCTTCGAAGCCTGTTGGGACCACTGCCATCATTCCAAAGGGCACGCCTGTAACTAACCAACTGGATGTTGTACCCTGATTGGCTGCTCTCATAACGGCATTGGGAATATTCTTATCCGGGCATCATTACGGGGGATTGTGGAATCATTCTGTTACAACTCTCCAGGCGGTGGGATTTTGCTCTCCGGCTATATATACTCCCTCGGTTGAGGGAAAATGGTCCAAGATTTTACAGGAAGAATACTGGTTTTAGCAAGAGACGCCAGGCCTCTTTTGCATGTTTATTTGCAAGATACTTTCAGACTGTGCCTATTGTTCGGCCTTTCTGCTTTTTATGTCTTGATTAAACTGTGAACTGTGCTTTTTATTGTCTTAAGCATTTCATTTGAGGAGACTTCTATATATTGAATGCAAACTTGTGGTCTAAATCATGTCTTAATGACTCTTCTTAGCAGTAAGAATGTATGCGATACTGTTTTATGTCAATTAAATGAACTGTTTATGCTATTGCTTTAAGCTTCCGGTGTTTTGGAACATATCAACATCATCCAGGCCCTTGAGTCTATGATTCATCGTGCCTATCAAAAAGCTTTGGCGCATCGCCTTAGATTAATATTTGTTTCATTATATCTGCTTCCTTTTCCCTTTCCAAAAACCATTATATAGAAGAAGCTTCTTTAAGGAGGTCACCGCTTAGGCAAAGGTCCCCTTGAACCGAAGTTTCCCATAAAGGCACCTATCCCGTAATTTTGGCGCCAATGTACAATGACACATGAGGGGGAATTATGTCATATCTTGTCTTGTTGTTATTGATTTACTTTTACCTTCATGGGTAAATAGGATGGTAAATGCAATCATGATTTTGATATGTTTGCTAAATAAATGGAATATTGAAATAGGTATTATGAGAAAGTTTTGATAAATACATTAAAAGAGTAGTTATGTTTACATTGATGAAGAACATACATTGCTATATGAATATGCTAAAGTTTAAGATGCATACTTGGATTTATTATGAACATCTAACTAACATTGAAAATGTATTGAGCTAGTTGCAGGGATAGGTTCAATCCTCTAGGTGGAGGGGAAGTATCACTCAGGAGAAGTGACTAGTCGGATAACCCTAAATAAAACCTATATTAGCTCACACACACATTCTCACAATAGAATGGTCCATCCAAGTTATTATGTTGGGAATTGGTAAGTCATCGTTAGTGTAAGGGGTTTGCATTAGTAAGGGTCTTGTTTACTATTGAATGCATGCTTGGATGATGTTTATCTATTTAGAGCTTATGAGTTCTTCCTTAGATTACTATTTTTGTATTCATGAGGTGAACACATGTGGAATGTATGTATATGTATCCATATACATGCTGATGATAAACCATATGCATGAAGGAACAAGTACATGAGAGTACATAGGTAGACATACCTATGCACACTTATGAACGAGTTGCTTGTGATCATGGAGCCATCGCATGGACAATATGAAATGAATGTGTATATGTATTAATACACGACACATTTATCAACATGATATTAATCAAGTGTATGTGCTTGATTGTGCAATTGAATTTGTGTGTGTGTGTGTGTATATATATGTATGTATATATATTAGATATATACATATATCCATATGTACACATGTGTCAATACATATGTATGTTTGGAAAATGGAAATGTCTATACATATATATCAACATTTATATATGCACGTATACATGTACGTAGAGGAATGTGTGTATATATATATATAGTCAATATGAGTATTATTATTATGTGAATGTTAACTTGTTCATATTCATTTATATATCTAATGTATACATACTTGATTGACATGGTATATATATATTAATATATACATATATATATGTAATATAGCCTTAATTTTATTTAAATGGCATAAATATGTATATGTACATATATAAATATATATTTATATATACATATAGGTGTAATGCTTAGAGGTTGATTTATTCATATGAAACATAGGCTGATTTGTATATAAGATATGCAAAGTATTTAAAGGCCAAATAATACATATGTTGACATTGGATAAAGGTCGAACTAAATGGAATGTATTGCATAGCAATAAAAGGTCGATATGGAATAAAACCATAAGTCAATACAATTGTAAATACAACTTTAATTTAGTAAAAGAAAATTACTCTAACTTGGGTGCTATAATACCAAGCGATGAAATATTTATGAGCAACTGTATAAAGTGTAAAGATGCTTGATAATTTAGGAAAAACATACAACAAGATAAGAAATGGTCAAAAGAACCTTTTGAGCACTATTTTGAAGGGTGATTCATCTCTAATCTATTGCCCATTAAAACTATGACTGAGTCGACTTTGTCTAAGTGTTGCTTGTAAAATATAGATTGTTTCAAAGAGTAAAACCATGCCAAGAGATAAGAAAAAGTGGCTGCAACATGGCGCTAACTTATGAATGCTCTTAAATCTGTAGAATTTTATCTTGGTTGTAATTTGACTGTCATCATTTGAACATGTGCAGATTTGACTTAGTCTTTTGTTATTGTCAATTAGAAGGGTCAATCTGTAGTATTTTATAATGATTTTTCACTTAGTTTTCTACCACCTTTAAGCTATTTGTAGTGATTCAACTTGCATGGAGAGAGTTGTTGACTGGCATCCCTTTTCTATAGGTTGCAAAGTATCCATTTTTTGTATAAATAAAGAGGTTGGTTCTCTCATTTGGATGCACTTTTCTGCAAAATTATTTTGCTGCAATTATTATAAGAGCTACATATTATGAGAGTTGAGAGTCATTGTGTGAGAGTTGTGAATTACTTTGTGATTGCATATTGTTATCTTGAGAAAGGATTCATAGTGAAGTGTTGATTTGAGAGAGCTAAGTGAAGCTAGTAAGTTGTTATTGGAAGGTTGTGCATCAAGTCAGACAATTGAATTAAGTGTATTGCAGGCTTGAGGATCTAGTCTTCTCTCATTTGTCTTTATTTATCAAATAATGAGATTAAATTATTATTTTTGTACTCCTTGAGAATAATTGCATTAGGAGGTCATAGCATTTGCTTTGGAAAGGAAAAAGAAGTTGCTTTATGATTTTTTATAAAAGTGCTTGTATTTATTCCATAACAGGAGGGATTGTTCGTCATTAGTATAGGTATACTAGGAATGATGGAAAAAGAATAACTTAAGGGTTATTCATAATGGGAAACATATTAATGTCATGAAGTGACTTGACACTATAGGTTTATGACGATAGGAAACCTTAGGTATAATAAGGTTTAGTTGTACATCAATAGTTTGAAGGAAATAATAGGATGAGTCATTATTAATTTGTACTAGTATGATCACTTGATCATTGCTTAACTATTGGATAAAACCCTAGGTTGGGAGTAACCTATTTGGGTGGAGATATATATGGAAACCTAGGTTAAGAATAACCTATTAGGTTGGAATATTTACTTGATTACCTTTTGGAACCAATAGGTTAAGAATAACTTACTTGGATGGGTTGTATTTTCTTCTTGATGGAACACATAGGTTTAGATTAACCTACTTGATTACATTGATTGTTGATTATTGATCAGATCCAGAATTGTGGTATACTTAGGTTGAAACTCACCTATGTGATTAAGTTGATCACTAAAATTTTATGGAGTACTAAATTCTTAGAACTATAGGAGGGATTACCTATTGAGTTAAAGTTTCTACTTGGTTAGTTGCTTTACACTCTTGAAAAGAAAGTCACATTGTTGACAAGATTCTACTTTGAATAACATATTTTTACTAAGGGGATTACACTCTCAAATGGAGTTATCTATTGCTATGAGTATTCTTCACTTGAGGTCAATCATTGATGTGGCTATTCTTTTGATGAGAACCACTTTTTAATGTGATATATTACTTATTGGAGTCAGTTATTTATGAATATTCATTCTATGAATAAAATAAGCTTATGTAGTTATACTTCAAATTATTAAGATATTCCTAGGACTAGGTTGTTTGTCCAATGAAAGGAATACTTTGGAAAGATGTTTATGTGAAGTTACTATGTAAACTAGAAAATCTTGCATGTCATACCTAGGAAGTAGAATGTCCATTGAAGGGTGAAAATAGCTTGTTCTTATGTTTTATTGGTAAAGATACCATAGTGTTTTGGGAAAATAGGAATAGGTTATTTCTTAGGTTAGGGATTACTTAAGGAAGGAAAATACCCAAGCATAGTATATGAATAGTCATAATCCAAACCAAGCTATAGAAGTGTATGTGAATAGGGAGACTATCACTTGAAGTACTAGGTGAGAATACTTTGGCCAAAGTAATGTAAGTAGCCACTCTTTACACTGTCAGTTCACTAGTCTCTTTTATGAATGCTAGTCTAGGATTGTAGATTTTATAAGTTCTAGTTATGTAAGACACAACACTAATCTTAGATAGGTTGTTATGAGGTTTACCAACCAATCTCTTCATCAAAGGGTAGGGCCATCTATCAAATGATAGATGTGTGGGGAACCGCATTTGAGTCCATGGTTGGCAAAAAAGTGCTTGAGTGATGCTTCTCCTTTTCAGTTGGCGGTTGAGGTTTTCAGATGTTTGCACCAACATTGGGGACAACTATATTGTATGCACCAAAGAGTGAGGACATCTAGAAGGTATGCACCGTTACAGTTGTGTCAGGATCAATTTGTATATATCTATTTCCAAATGAAGCTCAAAAAGATATGTATGCATCATGTACCTTTTTATATGGAAGGATGTAATCATGAATGATAAAATTGAGTTCATTCAATATGATATCTATGTTATGGAAATATTTGTGAAATTACAATAGAATGTAGTGGAAGTTTTGAAATAGTGTTATCTCAAATGAGCATATAATTTACATTATGAAAAGAAATTTTTTTATTACTATGTCATGGCATCATAGAACATTCACTTAACATGAAATCTTTGGAATTTTATGAAGTAGAACACCGAGGTTGTTACAATGATGAACCCTGTGGGGGACACTTTGCAAAAAAGAGGACAACTTTTAAAATTTTGAATACTAGCTATTATTTTCCACCTCTTCATAAAGATATCCAAGAGCTATGATAGATGTCAAAGAATGGGAAGGCCAACAAAAATAGATGAAATTCTATTGCATCCACAACTAGTAATAACACCATTTGAAAAATGGGGATTAGAATTTACTGGCCCCATCTCACCAACATCAAACAACAAAGAATGCATACTAGTCTACACATATTACCTTACAAAATGGGTAGAGGTTAAGGATTATAGTTTGCTAGAGGTGAGAATGTGGCAAAGTTTCTCTATGAAGAAATATTCACAAGATATGGTGTTCCAAGAGAAATTATCACAAACCAAGGACCCTTGTTTACATCATATCTAATCACAAAATTAGTTCAATAATATGAGATCAAACAAAAAAATCCAACATCTTATCACCCTCAAGAAAATGGGCAAGTGGAAGTCACCAATAGGGAAATTGAAAACATCCTCACAAAGATAATGAAACTTCATAGGAAGGATTAGGAAGCTAGGTTAATTGAGGCAATTTGGGCTTACAAAATAACTTGGAAGACCACAACAGGATTTACACCATATGAACTGGTGTATGGTAAAAAGGCAGTACTTCCTATAGAATTTATGTATAAAACATTGAGGGAAATAGTCAAATTGGGTATGGATTTATCCACAGCACAAAATGATAGGTTGCACAAATTGAATGCATTGGATGAAATAAGAATGGAATCCATACATGACATTGAATTTATCCAAAATCAAAGGATCCATTGGCATAACCAATTTATTAATACAACGGAATTTAGTGTAGGTGATTGAGCTCTACTTTATGACTCCAGATACAAAGATTACAAAGAGAAATCATAAACCAAATGGATTGGATCATTTGAGATAAAAATAGTCTTTCCAAATAGAGAAATGCAACTATAGATAATTTATGAAGTGAGGTTCTCATTGCTATTCAATGGTCGTGTATATTAAAGCTTTATAAGAAACCATTATAGAAGAATGACTTCCATCTTACATTATAATAGTAATTTGAACATGACATAGAAAATTCAACAACAAAAACAACTAGATCTAGAAATGTATCAATAGACGAGCTACACAACTCGTCCACTAATGTTCCACAAGTATAATTTCATTCACATATTTCACGTACGCACACTACACAGGTGATAATTAGCAATCTTCATTTCTTCAACCAGTAAGTAGAAGAGAAGGGACTTGAAACAACACAAACCAAATGAATGCTCATAAGGGACTTGTTGTTACATGTACCTATAGCATTCATATATTCATCATAATTTATATCCATTCATATTACATTTACATCATCTTATTTGCACATGGAGCAATTAAAATGTCCACTTTATTACATACAACCAATTCCACCACATCACCTTTTCATCTCTACCGCACCCCATAATAACTATCACTTCACCCAAAGCATACTTTGCATAGCCTTTTCTTTTCATCCATCACTCTAGCCTAATTCCTATGTGTTAGACATACACTACATATCATAACTACACATAGCTCATATACATTACAAAAAGTATTTACAAAATTTTCTTGCAAGGCACAATTCAACTTCTACACACAAGTTGCACATCAATTCAAATAATCACTACATGTACACTCATCCTTAGCAATCATATTTATCATTTAATCTTACTAATTTTATATGTATTTATTGTTCATTCAAGCATGTCAAATAACACATTTCAAATTTCCACTACTTTCCATTTATATCTCTGCCCTATTCATATGAGATAAGTGAGGACACTTAGCAAGCTTAGTTGGGGGGAGGGTATTCAAGATTATTCCTTAGTTTCAAGATTATTCCTCAATTTTTTTATTTAACTTTTTATGCCCTGTCATTCTATTTTCCACCATCACCAAGAAACATAAAGCTTAGACAAGGAATTAAGAGGTGTATTTGGGTGTTATAGAATACAACAAAGCATAAGTAGTGTTATTGAGGTGATAGAATGAGAACATAACAGAGAAAAATTATGAAGTGACTACAAAACCACAAAGCATTATAATGGGGGGTGATATAATATGTAGGGAACTAGTAGCACATAACCAACTACTAGATGATGTAAGCTATGTTTTTCCATTTTCTAGAAAACTAGCTAGTTAGAATATTTTTTGAGGCTCACATAATTTAATGAGGTTTAATGACCCAACAATTCGTAGCCACACTGCATAATGATGAGGCAATTGTTAGGGGTCTAAAGGTAGATACCTCAAAGGAATCTATAGCTGAAGTATCTGGATTGCCAAGGATAGGAGAGGAGTTTCCAATTAGGGAGAACACCATTGCAATAAGAAATGAATTCTCCCTACCAAGGGAAACTTGGATTCTTCTTCACAAGGTGCTAAATGATTATCTTTTCCTTGGATTTGGGCTTCAATTGCTTCTTATATAGTTAAGTAATTGACATGTGATGGTAGACAATCATTACTATACACAGTTCATTTAATTGTTTAGCTATCTTCACCATGGTAGGCATGTAAATGTTCCTAATTTCTTGTATAACTTGTTAAAGAGAATTGATCCAGTAGCATCAAGCGGTGTAGGGAAATCTTGCATCACCCAAAAAAATTGTTTCTCGTTATTTTCTTTTGTTGTTTTGAGTTCCATGATGGCACTTAAGGGGTGTAAGACAGTCAAGCATCAAAAATAGAAAAAAATGGTCACTTACTATTTTTAGTAAGTTAGCCTAAATGGGATTGTATGGACCTAAAAATTTACCCAAAGGAGTAGAGCTAAAAAACATTTTTGGTTGCGAAAGAATCACCTCAATACGCTACATAATTTGGGAGAAATTAAAGTTTCCATCCCAGGAAATTTCTCTAATGCAGTTTCAAATTCAGATATGGAGACTTTAGAGGCCCCAAAATAGGTCAAAAAGTTGACGAACCAACCTGCAATCAATTTGCAAGTTGTAAAGCTCATCAAGAGCTTTCCAATGATATGCAATAATAGCGAATCAAACTCTAAGATCAAAAGTTATGGCCTCGTAAAGTTGACCCTCTAAAAAGGGAATTTCTTTAAAATTTCTTCCTAGGCCAGAAATCAAACGGCGAGACTTTTGGCACCAAAATAAAAGGTAAATTTGTACTTTCTAGAACATTCTAGGAGGGTTATTGGGTAAAATAAAAAGGGATATCAGGATTTATAGGTGGCTCCATTAGTGCAAATTATGGCCTTGAATAACAATTTTTCTTTCAGAGTTAATTTTTGTTGTAATGAATCAAGCTCATGAGGCTATAACATGTAAAATTTGAATGTGTAGATTCATTTTCAGAAAATATTTGAAAGTGGGTTATCTTTTGTCTTGCATCTTCTGTGTTGTTATTTATTATTGTGTTTGTGTGGTTTTGGGCGATGTAGCCCTCATTAAGTGGTATCAAAGAAAGATTTCTTGAGTTTGTAACAGAGCGTCGAACGTGAGGCAATTGCAGCTTAACCTATGAGTTTGGGTTGATATCAAGATGCCTCCAAGACTTGCTAAGCATGGTAGGGGCATAGGCAGAGGCAATGGAGGAAGATATCCTCCTATAGATGAAATTAGAGCCTTGAGAAGGCAATTAGAGGCCTTGCAGGATGAGGTTCGAAGGAGAGATGTACATTAGGAAAGAGATGCCAGTGAAGATGAAATTGAAGAGGAAATGAAAGAGGAAGAAGAGGATCAAATGGATCCAGGAGAAGTTATATTTTTGAGAGCAATATCAAGTATTGGAAAGAGACCCAAAATGGAGGTTTCAACTTTTAGTGGAAGCTTCAACCTTGAAGAATTGATCGATTGGATCAATGACATAGAGGAATTTTTCAAGTTTGAGGAGATTGAATACCCTCACCGGGTGAAGTTTACAAAGACAAAATTGAAAGACCATGTAGGTATATGGTGGAAAAAGATCCAGCTTGAAAGAGGAAGACAAGGAAAAGATAGAATTTCTAGATGGGATAGAATGGTGTCAAAACTAAAGATGCAATTTATTCCAATTGATTATGAATTGGAGTTGCTCAAGAAAATGTAGACTTGAGACAAGGAACAAGGATGGTGAATGAATACACAGAGGAGTTTCATAAGGTTCTAATTCAAACAGGACATTCTGAGGTGAATAAAGAGAAAGTTGCTCGATATATTAATGAGCTAAAGCCTAGCATACAAGAAGAATTGGTGCAAGTAAGGATGACCACCATTGAAGATGCTTACCAGTTTTCCCTAAAGGTTGAAGAACGACTAAACAAAAATTTTGAAAGAAAAAAAAGAGGTGGAAAGACTAGTAGTCAGTCATATGGAGTTTGAAATGAAGATCAAAAGAAGGGTGAAGGATCCAATAGTAGCCAAAACTAGAAAGGAGATAACACCTATCGTCCTCGTGATCAAAATAATGGAGACCAAAGAGAAAGAGGGAGATTTGTACGAGGATTGAGAAGAGGAGGCTTTCATGGAACCTGTTTCCAGTGCGAAGAAGGACATAGAGCCTATGAGTGTCCTCAACATCAAGGAAGGAAAAATAGAAGACTTGAGGGTAATGTACAAGTTGCACATTTAGATGAAGATGTTGAGTCTTCACATTCATAGGATGTAGAAAGAGGAGAAGTTCTAATTACTAGAAGAGCCTTGCTGAATGAGGAGAAAGAACCAACTCAAAGGAAGAATTTTTTTTGCACCAGATGTAAGTGTGAAGGTAAGGTTTGTAACATTATTATTGATGGAGGTAGTACTGATAACCTTGTTTCAAAATACGGTTAGTAAGTTGTGGTTGGAGAGAAGAAGGCATTCAAATTAATCCATACCATATTTCTTGGCTACATGAGGACCATAAAACTTTGGTAAATGAACAATGTCTAGTAAAGTTCAAGATTGGAAATTACCATGATGAGGTATTATGTGATATTATGCCTATGGATGTTTGCCATATGTTGTTAGGAAAACCATTGCAGTTTGATTGGCAAGCAGTACATGATGGACATGCCAACACCTATTCTTTGACAAAGGATGGAGTTTGTTATAAGTTGAAGCCCCTGAAAGAGGAAGAGAAAAAGGAATGCAGTAATGCAAGAATTTGTTTGGTTGATGGAAGAAAGTTCCTATAAGGTATGAAGCATAAGTATATGTGTTTTGCATTGATTCCTAGAGTTAATAAAGAATATACTATTGAGGTGCTTGTAGAGGTTTTAGATTTGTTGAATGAGTTTCAAGCTATTATTTCTAATAATGTACTTGAAGGTTTGCTTCCAGTAAGAAAGATTAATCATCAAATGGATCTGATTCCTAGAGCTAGTTTTCCAAATAAGGCAGCTCATTGTATGACTCCAACAGAGAGTGTAGAGTTGAATATACAAGTGCAAGAGTTGTTGCAAAAAAGATTGATTAGGGAAAGTTTGAGTATATGTGTAGTACCTGCAATACTAGCACCAAAGAAGAATGGGGAATGGCGGATGTGTACAAACTCTAGAGCCATTAACAAGATCACCATAAAGTATAGATTTCCCTTGCCAAGAATGGATGATATTATGGATTGTTTGAGTGGGGCTGAGTACTTCACGAAGATAGATCTAAAGAGTGGATATCACCAAATCCTTATTAGAGAAGGAAATGAATGGAAGACATCCTTCAAAACTAAGGAGGGCTTGTACGAGTGGTTAGTCATGCCTTTTGGGCTAACCAATGCCCCAAGCACATTTATGCGGCTTATGAATGAGGTATTGAAAGAATTTTTAGGAAAAAAATTTATTGTTTACTTGGATGATATTTGATTTTTAGTAAGATATTGGAGGAGCACTTGCTGCATATCCGAAGATTTTTTGAGAAGCTAAGGGAGGAAAATTTGTTGATTAGTTTGAAGAAATGTAGTTTTGTGAAGAGAGAGTTGGTGTATCTGGGATTTGTTGTCTCAGTAGAGGGTCTCAAAATGGATCCATAGAAGGTGAGAGTTATCATTGAATGGCCCACTCCAAGGAGTGTTACAGAGGTAAGATCATTTCATGGTCTATCAAGCTTTATAGAAAGTTTATTAAAAATTTCCATAGTATTTGTGCACCTCTAACTAAATCAATGAGAGGGGATAGAAAAGAGTTTAAGTGGACTAGAGGAGCAACCAAAAGTTTTGACATGTTGAAGAAGAAAGTTACTAAGAAACCTGTTGTGGAACTTCGATATTTCAATAAGGTTTTTTGGGTAGATTGTGATGCTATTGGCACTGCCATAGGAGCTATTTTGAGTCAAGAAGGTAAGCTTGTTGCCTATTTTAGTGAGAAGTTAAATGATGCTAAGAAGAAATATTTTGTCTATGATCAAGATTTTTATGCTTAGTTCAAGCTTTGAAGAAATGGAGACACTATTTTTTGCCAAAATAAATTTTTTTATATATTGATCACCAGGATTTGCAATATCTCAATAGCTAAGGAAATTTAAATCAAAGGCACTTAAAATGGGTTGAGTTTTTGTAGAGTTATACTTTTGTTTTGAAGCACAGAGTGGAAGGTCAAACAAAGTTGCAGATGCCTTAAGTAGAAGGAAAAATTTGTTGATAGAGATGAATATAGAGGTTATTGGGTTCAATGAGATCAAGAGTTTGTATCCAAAAGATCCAAACTTTGCATAAGCTTGGGAGGCATTTTTGGAACCTATTACATTGGATAGGATGAGGTGGTTGGATTTCTTAATCCAAGATGGGATGTTGTTTAGATGAAGCCAGTTGTGTATTCCAAGGAGTTCTATGAGAGAGAATCTAATCAAGGAGAAGCATAGTGGGGGATTGGCTAGACATTTTGGTCGAGATAAGACCATTGCTCTTGTCAGTGACAATTATTATTGGCCACAGTTACAACAAGATGTGAAGAAGTTTGTTCAAAGCTACAGAGTATGTCAGATGGCGAAAGGAACAAGTAAGAATATTGAATTGTATCATCCATTGCATGTACCTAAGAGGCCATGGGAGGATATTAGCATGGATTTTGTTCTTGGCTTGCCAAGGACACAAAGAGGGCATGATTCCATATTTGTGGTGGTGGATAGATTTTCAAAGATACAACATTTTATTCCATTTCATAAGACCAATGATATTGTTCATATTGCAGAGTTATTTTTTAGAGAGGTGATGGGACTACATGGTCTACCAAAGAGTATAGTCTCAGAAAGAGATACCAAATTTGTTGGTTATTTCTGGAGGACATTATGGAAGAAATTGAAGACAAATTTGAAGTTCAGTTGTGCACACCATCCCTAGACTAATGGAAAAATAGAGGTGGTGAATAGGAGTTTGGGTAACCTGCTAAGATGCTTAGTAGGAGATAAGTCTAAGGGATGGGATTCAACATGCCCATAATAGTGGTTTACAATTTTTGGCCAAACTAGACACTGAAATTATTATTTTTAACTGAATCTTCACATTCGGGCACCTATAGCAGCTAAACTATGAGGAATTTGAAGATGGTACAAACTAGAGTCTCATCAAATTTTGTCTATAGATTCTAAAATATTTTTTCAAAATTTTGGAATCAAATTGTACTTCTTTTTCCATCTCCCACGAAAATTGATTTTTTCAGAAAACAACATTTTTAAAAGTGACCCATATAATGCATAACTTTTTTTCCATGAAGGATAAAATTCTAATTCTTTCAAATTTATATTTGTAACTCTAATATCTAGTGCTTCCACTTAGTTAGATAGTTTTTATTGAATATTTTTTCCTTAATCAAGTTTCAAAGTCAAACAAATTACAATTCGACATATAGGTATAATGTGTAACTTTTTTGTATATGTCAAAATTTTATTTTATTTTATTTTTTGGATCAAGGACTTCAATATTTGGTGAACTCATATTTTTTAATTTTTTTTTTAATAATATTCTATTTTCCACATGTGGAGAACAAAGAAATTCATTTTCGATGAAAAACCTATGTTTAATAAAACTTAAAAAACAAATACATAACAAAACCAAAACATATTAAAATTATATTCATTGGATAGCTTGTTCTGAGGAATACCATAATCATTTGAAATAAATTTTAAATGAATTCATTTGATCCCCCAAAAGCTAAATCAAAAGTGATTTTTTATCAGCATTTTGATAGGTGTAAAGGAGACACATTTATAGGTATGGTTTAAAACTAGCGAGGTTCTATCCAAGGGGGTTTGATCTAAGGTGATTTGATCAAACCCTCTTCAATTGGAATCCTTAAAATGGAACTTTTTAAGGCTTAAATCATTATATTTTCTAAAAATATGTGATTTCAGCTAAAATTTGTTCCTCTCAGGAATTGTAAACCACTATTATGACAACACAATTTGATTATACCACAATCAAAATTTACTTATAATAATTTTTTCAGTAGGAGCACAGGTAAATCACCATTCTAGATTGTGTATGGGAGTAGTCCAAGGACTACTTTTGAACTAAGGAAGATGGATAAGGGGGAAAAGAGTAGTGTTGAGGTTGAATATTTTACTGAGCTCACTTGAAGAATTTGTGTGAAGAGGTCAAGAAACATATCAATAAGATGAAATCACAATATAAGGCTCGGGAAGATTAGAAAATGAGATATAAGGAGTTCCAGGTAGGAGATGAATTCATGGTTCATTTTTGAAAGGAAAGGTTTCTAGTTGGTACATACAACAAGTTAAAGATGAAGAAGTTTGGACCATGCAATATTTTGAAGCATGATTCAGGAAATGCTTGAGGTAGAGTTGCCTAGTGGAATAAATATTTCTCCTACGTTCAACATTGTTGATTTGATAGAGTATCATGAAGGTGATACAAAGGAGGGGCCGATAAAAGAACAGTGGAAAATTCCAACACCTACTTCAAAGAAGGAAGAGAGAAGAAATCTTAGATTGTTGTGTGGGTAGAAGCACAAGAAATAAGAAATATGCAGAGTACTTGGTGAAATGGAGAGGAAGGCATGTTAAAGATTCATCATGGTTGTCTAAGGCCGAGGTTAACTATCTTGGTTTCCCTCTAACTCATGAGAAGTGACAGGGTCACTCTTCAAATTACCCTGGGTGTTTGATGCAAGAGCATCCAATGATGTAGGGCAATCTTGCATCACCCAAAAAAAAAATTCCTTTTTTTTGTTGTTATTTTGAGTTCCATGATGGCAATTAAGAGGTGTAAGACAGTCATGCATCAAAAATAGCGAAAAATGGTCACTTACTATTTTTGGTAAGTTGTCCTAAATGGGATCGTATGGACCTGAAAAACATTTTCAGTCATGAAAGAATCACCTCAATACCCTGCACAATTTGGGAGAAATTAAAGTTTATGTCCTGAGAAATTTCTCCAATGCAGCTTCAAATTCATATATGAAGACTTTAGAGGCCCTGAAATAGGTTGAAAAGTTGACTAATTGACCTATAATGAATTCACATGTTGTAGAGCTCATCGAGAGCTTTCCAACAATATGCAATAATAGCAAATCAGACACCCAGATCAAAATTTATGGCCCCGCGAAGTTGACCCTCTAAAAAGTGAATTTCATTAAAATTTCTTCCTAGTACATAAATCAAATGGCGAGACTTTTGGTGCCAAAAAAAAAGGGAAATTTTCACTTTCTAGAACATTCTAGGGCAGTTATTGGGTAAAATACAAAGGGATATGAGGAGTTGTAAAAGGTGGCTCCATTAGTGCAGATTGTGGCTCTAAATAACAGTTTTTCTTTTAGAGTTGATTTTTATTTTAATGAATCAAGGCCATGAGGTTGTAGCATGTGAGATCTAAATATGTAGATTAATTTTCAAAAAATAATTGAAAGTGGGTTATCTTTTGTCTTGCATCTTCTGTGTTGGTATCTATTATTGTGTCTGTGTGGTTTGGGTAGTGTAGCCCTCATCAAGAATTTCTTTTGAATACAAGAGGACAAGAAGCAATATAACATTGTCTCATTTTTTCCTAGTTACACTGTTGGTAAAGAGGAGTCTTAGGGCTCAATTCCCAAATGTTTCTTGGAATTTTTTTCTCAATTATAACAATATCAAAAATATCCTTGAATTTCCCAATGACGATAACAAGGTCCAAGAAAATATAGTAGAAGATCTTGTTGTTGCTCCAGAGGAGTAAATTCCCCCTAGCTTCCTTGTGACACCTACATGTAGCATGGGAGAACCAAAGGAGTAGGGTTTGCAGGAAACACAACTTGTAGCCTTTGTTGAGCAACTCATAGAAGAGAGCAAACAAGAAACCCCTGTTTCTAGAAGGCCACAAGAAGGAAAGAAAAGAAAGGGTTGAGCTTCTTCTTCTACAAATATAAAGGGGTAGAAGAGGCCCACACAACTTAGGAGGTAGTCACATCATCTTCAAAAAAAGGTCCAATAAAAGGCACAGAAAAAAAAAAAAGCAAAAAGAAGATATTGTTATGATTGAGACAGACTCGAGATCAAAGGGGAATTCCACAAGAAATGTGAATACATGATTTGTACAGTCATTGTACTTTACTACCACTTATAAATCAGATTTAGAAGATATTTTTGTGGTTGAGAACATGAGAAGGAGATCCCAAAAAATCCTTGTTTCAGAGGGTTATAAATACACAAGTGTAATTGGTGTTAGAAATCTAAAATAGATTGAATAACCCAAGGAACTTTTTAAGAGAAAATCAAAGTTACATAAACTGGAAAAACATAAGAATGCAAACTAAGACTCTAAAATACTATGCAATGTCAATGTGAAAAAATTGCATTAAGAGCTTCTAAGATGAAAAGATACAAAGCAAATATGCATGAATAATGACTGCATGCATCAAGGTGCATGTATGTCAATTTATGCAACAATGCAAGAGAATGAATGGATGCAAATGCAAGATAGGTAGTGAGTTTATATATAAATTAGGAGAGGAGGTAGTTGGAAAATCCAACCAATAGGAATAAACCACAAAAAGTGGAGATTCCCACCAAAAATGGAAAGTATGGATCACCAAAAGTGGAGGATGCCACTAAGAGTGGAATGTGTTCCACCCTTTGAGGAAGGGAACACCTCATCACTTATCTCCTAGTTATTAAAATCACTTTATTATCCTAAGAAAACTTAATTAAGTGTAGGAAAAACCTAGGACTAAGGGAAAATAAATTAACCTGCTATGAAAATAAAAACCTACACTAACAATGGGGGATGAGCAATTTTTAGAAAAATATGAAAATTTTATTGAAGAAATAAATATTAATAAGGAATTGTAGGAAGAAATGCAAAGAATAAAGTAGTTGGAATAATTGTTAAAGACACATCAACAAAAGGACAATGAGAGGGATGTTAGGATTAAATAATTGGAGGATAAGCTCTTTAAGTTTGAGCATGGATCAAAGTTGGAGGTATTAGCACAACTTGCTATGGTAGATGTAGAAGGGAAGGAACCAATATCCCAAGGACCAATTCCTCAAATAAAAACCTCCACTAAGTAGGTAGGTGTAGCCATGGTTCAAAAGATAAGATCAAAGTGTGAACACTTCGTCTAGACCTGCTCAAACATGAACAAACAATCCAATGTTAGTCAATAAACAAATCTAAACTAGCATTCACCATGAAATTCATTCAAACACAATGAACAAGAAACAAAGTAAAATGATTAAATTAAAGCTAATGAATCTTATTAAAATGCTCAAACTAGCATCCCATGGGGGAATTAGTGCTTCTTTGATGTGGAAAAAATCCCTTTCCCAATTCCTTAACAAGCTTTGATGATGGATGTGTGATTCTTGATAAAAAATTGCCAATAACCTAGCTATGGATGAAAAATGCTATGATAAATTGGATAAAAATGGATGAAATTGCATGAAATATATAGATAATAACTTTGCATGAAGTTGTGGATCCCAAATCAATAGAGAATTCCTCTATTTATAGGAAAGAAGGTTAGAGGAATCAGAAATAGGAAGAATGTGGGATTAAACTTGAACCAATGGCATTGTGGCACTTGTCAACATGCTAATGAAGGAGAGTGGAGCACATTTTGAACAATGTGCATGTTAAATGCATGTAGGTGGAATTTGAAATTCAAAAGATGGCTTGTGCAAGAAGAGTTATAAGAGGAGTTAATGCCAATTTGGCTCAAGAAAAGGACATGTAAGAGCCTTCAATGCCATGTTGGAGGACAAAAGTCCTTTGGGAGAGAGATTTCAAATTGGTGGAATATTCCAAGGATATGCCATATTTGAATGAAAATTAAGGAATTAATAAATCAAATAAACTGATTTACATGTGCAAGTTGCAAAAGTTAGAGGAATGGAGGATTAGTGTTAGGAGGTAATTAGGATTAAATTAACTTAGGTGGAATTAGTTGATATGAAATTTGATTTAGATATTTATATTTATTTAAATCAAATGAGAGGATATTTGGGAGATTAGTGATTTAATTAAATAAGTTTCATTTATTCAATTAAATGAAGAACATTAGATTTAATCAAATAAAGTTGATTTATTCAATTAAAAGATATGACTTTAGAATTTAATTAAATAAAATGATTTATTTAATCAAAGGAGGAACATTCGATTTAATCAAATAAAGTTGATTTATTTAATTAAAATGGGAATCTTAATGAATTAATTAAATAAGGATTATTAAATTAATTGGTTAGTAACAAAGTGATCAAGGAAGAATTGGTGTTAGTGAATCAGAATCGAGTGCACAATATCAATCAGGATAATTTGAATGTCTACATTTTTCCCCTCTTTGAAGCAATGTACATGTTGCGTTGGTTCAAAGAATAACCTTACCAAGATCAAAATTCAAAACAAAATTGATTTTTTTGGATGCCCCACTATTTATTGAGCAAAAATAATTACGCTGGTATACTACCCCCTCAAGAGATCGAACAAAAGTTCAATTTTAGGGTCAATCTCATGACAAAGAGGTTCAAGATGGATGTATGGACGATTATGCTATGGCGATGAAAATGAGATGGATGAGATGGATGATGTGATATGCTATGATTATGAGATGTATGTATGCCAATGGTTTTTGGATGCATGATGGAAATGATATTATGTTAGCATGAAAAGAGGATAGAAGAATGAGAGGGATCAACCCTTGATTCTGAGAAGATGAAGAAGTTTAACAAGTCTATGAGTTTTCAATACTTTATTAGATATGATGATGAATGATGATGATGATTTTTGCACATTGTCAAGATGGCTTGTGCAAGAAGAGTTGTAAGAGGAGTTAATGCCAAGTTGGCTCAAGAAAAGGACATGTAAGAGCCTTCAATGCCATGTTGGAGGAAAAAAGTCCTTTGGGAGGGAGATTTCAAATTGGTGGAATATTCCAAGGATATGCCATATTTGAATGAAAATTAAGGAATTAATAAATCAAATAAATTGATTTACATGTGCAAGTTGCAAAAGCTAGAGGAATGGAGGATTAGTGTTAGGAGTTAATTAGGATTAAATTAACTTAGGTGGAATTAGTTGATATGACATTCAATTTAGATATTTAGATTTATTTAAATCAAATGAGAGGATATTTGTGAGATTGGTGATTTAATTAAATAAGTTTGATTTATTCAATTAAAAGATATGACTTTAGGATTTAATTAAATAAAATGGCTTATTTAATCAAAGGAGGAACATTATATTTAATCAAATAAAGTTGATTTATTTAATTAAAAGAGGAATCTTGATGAATTAATTAAATAAGGATTATTAAATTAATTGGTTAGTAACAAAGTGATTAAGGAAGAATTGGTGTTAGTGAATCAGATACGAGTGCACAATATCAATCAGGATAATTTGAATGTCTACACAAAGATCAAAATATAAATCAAAACAAAATACTCACTACAAACATGTCATGCAACCAACATATCTCTTGCCAAAGATAAGATGATGATGATGATGATTGAAGCTTTGGAGAAGAACACAAGGATTCTCCCAAAAAAAGAAAGAATGGGAAAGGGAGAAAAATGAAATGATTTCCAATCACACCAAGGAATTAGAGAAACAAGAGATAGAAATATAAAGGTTGAAGTTGAAATTTGAAGAAATAATAGACAAAACTACACAATTATTGAAGCACATGCCACCTGCTAGAGTTTATGCCTTATTTTAACAAGATTATTTTTGTGTTTTTAGTATATCCAATTGATTAGTAATCTTGTTGTAGTAATGAATAGGATTTTTTTGTTTTTAGACACTTTATGATTCCACACTAGAAATGTAGGATCAGTTATGTGAATTCTACCTACACAATTATATTCTTTTAAATGAAATTTCCTAGAATCCATTAATTTTTGTAGATCTACAAATCAGATTTCCTATATCATAAATGAACAACAGGACAAAATTTTACAAGAATATCATGAAAAGGAAAAATCTATTACTTTATAGTTCAAAAAAGAATCAATGGATCCCATTGCAATCATAGATCAATGGATAGATCTTTTGGATCATAGAGGTGTGGAAAATAAAATAATAAATGTCAAGAATAGGATTATGTGAGGATGAATAAATTAGTCATAGGAACTATTAATGAAACCTTCAAGTTTGTGCAAAAAATATGGGAAGAGCTAATGCTTGATTTGAAGAGAAAGGAGCCACACTCCTTTTATAGTTTTGTAGCCATCATCTAAATATCTCACAAGTACATAGACATTGCAAGGGAAAATTAAGTTACATGGTTTCCACTAATCTTTCATCCACCTATTCTCCTCTTTATAGTACCACACTAGACAGGGAAGAAATGTGGGGAGGAAGACGCAATAGAAAACACAAGGTTGCTAAAGCTCTCAGATCAAAAAGGCTATTATCTGAAGCAGAACAAGGGAGTTGACATTGTAGCTGATTTTAGGGAGATAGCTCTACATTTTAACCTTCAGTCTTAAAAGTTGTTTGAGGACAAGCAAATACTTTAGTTGGGGGAATGATGAGTCTAGATAATGACTATTTTTTCCTTCATTATTTTATGCTTTTTATCAGTTCATTTGCTAAGTTTCAAAAATATTTCCAAGACTTCATACATCTTTCATATGCCTTTTATGCACTTTGAAAAACCTAAATATGTGGAAATATAAATATGATATATTGATATATATTTTTGTGGATGTATGAATGTTCATAAGATTTAGTATGTTTTTATGGTTTAATTGTGATTGTTAATGATGTGAAGACCTTGGTAGCAAAACTAACATCTTGCAGCCAAGAACATTGTAGTTGCAACAACTAGATTTCCAGCCCATAACAAATGACTATAAATGATTGCAAGGGAGAAGCCAAAATTATTGAAGCACACCAATTCTAGAGGGAAGCGAAGGTGGCTATTGAATGGTCAACCATGAGTCACCACAAATACACTTTTATCCACAAATCAGACAACTAGGAGAAGAAGTTTGTTCCAAATAGGAGTGACCCCTGACATGACAATTTCCAAGAAACATGTATATGTCATGGTGATTAATCGTTAGGGGTAGAGTCCTAGTTTGGTTTTCCTTCTATTTTATATTTATAGTTTTTTGTTTCAAAGACTAGTCCTCTCCCTATCCTTGAGGGAGAGTGGATGTGTGCATTAAAGTTTTTTTTTCAATCCTAGAATGAATAAGATTCCTCCTGAGCCTATATTGGGTTATGTGGTTGAGGAGAAAATCTAGCAGTGTGATTTTTTTAACATTTAATAGTTAATTGTTTTTATTTTTATGTTATCAAGTTGTAACAGATATGTACTATTGAATGAAAAATCCTTAGAGTTTCTTGTCAGACTATAAGAAGTCCAATTTCCATGCAATAAGGGAGTTTATTTTGTTATCATGATTTGTTGATCAAGTAGTGCATATTTGGTATCTTCTATGGGCGCAACAACTCGAGAAGGGGCCACTCAAGGTATTGCCAACCCACCTTAGTTTTTGTTAACAAATTAGATACTACATTATTGAATTTAATATAAGTTCCTAATTGTATGCATGTGAATTTCATGAATAATATTTTGTAGCATGAATTACATTGTGTAACATTACATGGAGTTATTCTCCAAAGAAACTATTAGAAGTTAGAAGTATTTGTTAGTTGCAAGTTTAGATTCAATAGTTATCAGCTATCATATTGAGCAGTAAGTACCCATAGCATAAGAAGCAAATTTATGTTAATTCCCCTATTTTGCAATTTCATTATGTATTTCCTTTTCTACTTTTTACAATTTGCAGTACATGTGTGACCACCTATGTTCCATTGATATAGGGCATAGTTGGGATCCCTAAATGCACATATAGTGCCAACATTGTCAAAAGATTATGAACCCTAGTTGATAATTAAATGTAACCTTTTGTGAAGGTTTGGTGAAATGTTCAATTAGGAACCCATCCTCTAAATTGTGTGTCTACTAGCAAACACCAAATTAATCAGGTGTTAGAAAAGTCTTACACTTCTCTCCAAATCAAACATAGTGAAATAGTCAAATTTCTACCAATCCTTCCAAACAAAACTTTGAATGTAGTTGAAATCATCACTTTCCTTCATTTCTTTAGAGATCACCTTTTGATTCCAAATATATTTTTTAATTCTCAAAATACTTCATTACATAATGTTTAAAATATCTATATTAACTATGCATAACTCAATAATAAACTAATTTAGATATTCACATGTACAAAAGTATAAAATATTTTAATGATTTAATTAATCAAAAGATATATCCATTATTAATTATATTATTTCTTTACCATGCATTCATTTTAAATAAATTTATATGTTGAGCAAAGTAATTTCTCACTTCTTGAATTAAAATTAGATATTTTCCCATGTTTAACCTTCCTTTATACTTAAAACACCACTACTAAATAATCAATCATTAAAATTCATTTTACACATTAAAAAATATATAAAAATAATTTACTAATCTATGAATATAAATGTAAACAAATAAAATATTATTAAATTTTAATCATAATTGGTCAGTCTACATTATTAACATCTAACAAATTGCATTATATTAATAATATTATCAAATTGTATTCAACATCCAAATAACATTGAAATGAGTTAAAATAAAGTTAAAATATTAAAGACAATGTCAAGGATGATAAATATAAATGCTAGTAATTTGTTGATGCCAAAAATTGGCAAGGTAACAACCTTTATGAGAAACTCAATTAATGGGGGACCAATTGCACTAAACTGAGTGACCTCCAGGTTTTTAAAGAAGTCGGCTTCTTTTGTATTTGGGGTTTTGGAATGGGAAAAGGAAGAAGATATAAAAAATAAAGATCTAACTAAGGCAATGCACCAAGGGATAGATATAGGCATGGTAAATCTACATTTTGGGATGTGATTTAAGGGCCTGATTAGCGATCTATTATGTTTGAGAATAACAGAAATCAAAGATGGAAACATGAACAATTTATTCAATGACATAAAATAATTCCCATATTCATTTTCTAAAAAAAAGAGTCAAAGACATGGTCGAAACCGGTAAACTTGTATTTAGAATTATAGAAGTTCTAAAAATAAACAATTCAAGACAATAATGGCACAGTATAATGTTTTATCAAATAGCCTAAGAAAATAGAAAGGTCAAACAATGGCACAGTCTGAGATTCTTATACAATAATCTAAAAGCAATAAAAAAGGCGTGGTGTCTTTCCCCTAATTCTTTTGTCTCTTTCGAACTCATTTTTAGAAGGAAGAAGTAGTATATATAGATAATAATCTCATCGTCTAGCAGGCCAGTAATAGAAAAGATCATGTATCATGAGCAATGATGCCTACAACAACGATTTCCTTCGGTCGTTGCAACAAAAAAGATTCAGGCCATGGAACGTAGTCGCTTCTCAAACAGATGCATCCCCTCTGAATGATGGTAGTGGTCCCAACAAACTCTTATGCAGACATGTTTCATTCATCCACGAAGGCAATTTAGAATACATGGCACACTGGCAGGGCTTGGTACCCACTCTTGCCTTCCTTTCAATGAAGACTCTACAAAAGAGATACGCAACAACAAGTCACGGCCCGCTCATTGATTCCTCCTCCTTGCGTTGAAAGACTGTGTGGTGAAGACACATGAAGGCATTCTTTACTATCGACATCAACTGTGGGGTCCACCAAAAAGTGTATGCAGATGAAAGCTACATGGCACACAAATGAGGCATGATTGAAAAGTGAAGGGAAGTAGTATTTAAGTTCCCGCGGTGACAACATGTGGAAGTATTGTGGAAGCCCATAGGAGAGTGAAGGAAGGCTTCCCTACAGTGAGCGTCTGGTGGATGCATGGCAGTAGCGGATGGAGTTTAAAAATATGAGGCATAGGCCAATACTTAGTGAAAACAAAAACCACCCAGAGGGAGCTCAAGGAATTTAACATTCACAACTTTTGGCAACTACCAAGGGGGTTTCACCTGTGGAACGAGGAACCCAAAAAAATTTCTAGCTTACAGACCAAAGTCTCATCCATGGGGTGACAGTTAAAGCTTAGAGAGAGTGGCCTACAGAGGAAACCAGTTGACTTCAGATGGTGTCGATATGTCACACAGATTCTCTTGTGCTCCGCTTAGATCGCTCATTTCTTTGTAAGGAAGCGTTGTGGATATACTAGCCTTGGACTCGAGTTGGAAGAGCAGTCACGCTATCAGGTGTGTGACTCCCTCGATATCTTCTGTAGTAGGGGATTGACTAAAGCTCTAGAAAGTAGATGTGTCATGATGCTTCTCTCCTATCTTTGTCACAATCTGCTCTGTAGTAGCCACTGAGTCGTCGAAAAGAAACAGGGAGGGTAAGCCCATCTAAATTAGCTGGGAGAACCTAGCCCGCACGCTATTCATGGTTTGGTCTAGTTTGGTAGTGCACTCGCTAGCATGAAGGATAGTCTCATGGAAGTGGATGAACCTGTTCAATGTTTTGGTAGCGGATTTTCTATCTCTGATCCCTGTGTTTGCTAAGTCTTCATCTGAGACCATGTATAACTTATCTAGCAAAATTTTTTCCTTGGTAACCTTTTTCGTGATGATCTGCGGGAACCGCTCAATTCCTCCATGAACTTCCCTACCTAAACTTGTCGCCTCCACCATATATTAGAGCATCGGCTAAAGAGTCTAGCAAAAAGGCTTGACCTTATCCCAGTATGAAACATACAGCTATTAGGCCATCAGAAGGAGATATGGCTGGGTGGTAGGGGCTTGGGGAAAACCCCTCAAAAGACTAATCTTCGCATCTCTTGATCTGACATCTCGTGTCAATTCTGCAACCCTTTTGTTTGTGACCAAGAGTCGCTCTGACAAAGTCTTCCATTTGGTGAGCCATTTTTCCTTGGCTTGGTTTTTGTTTGTTGATTTTTCCTCAAGGGAAAGCTTCATCTCTTGGAGCTCATTCTCTAATTAAGTCTTTCGACCCTCAAAATCTACATCCTTTTGTTGCATTTTGTGCTTGAGTTGAGTGTGCTAATTGGTCCTACAATTCTTGGTTTTTTGTCGTAGCTCGGCGACCAAGTTGGGATCATGGGATTGGAACTTTGCAAATTCCTCTTAGATTTTAGTCTGCTCTACCTATGTTGTTTATGCTCTCTTCGATAAGCATGCAATTTTTTCTTCTCTCACTTTTTCCTTCACCAACAAGAACTCAATTCTTTCCTTTATAAGTTTCAGCTCTTCCTCCCTTTTCTTTAGCTGGCGATCGAACTTGAGGAAGTTAGTGGTCACCACCCGCTATGTTTCCTCCATGAGCTCAACTTTTCCCTATGTTCAAGCTATGCTCAGATCAAGTCCCATGGTAGACATATTGTAATCATCGGGTTGTATTTCCCCCTGTGGTTTGATGACGTTTGAATTCATGGTTCCGAAATGCAGCAATCATTGAGCCTTATTGAAAATAGTTTGTACCTTTGGCTCCACTGACTTCTTGGCATCCTTGGCCATTTGCTTCTAGATTCTGGCAACCTACGCTTCCATTTTTTTATTGCCCTGTGCCAAAAATTAGGTTGGCGACTGAACTAGCTTGCCTGCAAAAGGTGCACCATGAGGTAGGGCGAAAGGGAACAAGAGGGTAGTGTTTTTGGATGCTTTCTTCTTTGGAAGATTGACCGTTTGTGGGGATAAAGGAGGAATGTGCCAAAAATTGGTTTGTGAACCAATGAGAGGACTCATGGGAAGTGGTGGTGGTAGTAGAGTCATGGTGGATTCCAACTGTCGGGCGAACTAGGTCAGGACTGATTCAGTAGTAGCAAGAGGGGTGTCAATGGTGGTCATGGATGCAAAGGGTGAAGAGATAGCAGATGTCGATTGCAAAGTGGTGAAAGGCAAAAGGGTCCATGGAGGAGACAAAACAAATGGTCTCGCTTGGGAGAATTGAGAGAAACCTCCTGCGACCATTGAGAAAGAAGTAGAAAAAGAAGGGTTGACACTTGCAATGAGGGGCACCATGGACACAACAAAAGAAAATAAATATTTTGAAGTAAGAGAAGAGGGAGAAAAATTTACCTATTGTCTAGATGATTGTGGTTCCTAGCTCACCATGGCCTCCTTGCTTGCTACAGGATCTTATGAACTCTCTCCAGAAACTGCTTCTATGTGTTGTCGCTTGACGGACCTGGGGAATCATCCACCTCCATAACCTTTGACTATTGTTGTGAGGTCATCCTAGTTATTTTTGCCATCTAGGTGCAATTAATTGAGGCCCTTGCACATGATATGTTCACCCACACATTTGAACCTTGATAGGCTACGCTAGAGTCGTCAGTGCTTCTACTTCCTTCATCTTTCCCTTCTCGGTATCTACGTCGGAATCCTTCGGGTTGATATCTTCATCATCACTTGTGTCAAAATCAATATGTGCATCATTCCACAATTTATCAAATCTATCATCCATCTCTACGCTCTGATAAGGGGCCTCAAAGCATTGGATTTCTTGCTGATAGATTTCAAAATCCTTAATTTTTTCCTCGCTCCAGTTTTCTCTTCTTGACAACTCATTGTAAAGAGTGGCCCCAATGCGAAGCTTCTCATTATACTTCCCTGAAGGGAAGTAGCACTTAAGCCATGGTGGCCTACTATCATCAATTGGAATATGAGCTAAATCAACCAATAGCTCATCCTCATCCTTCAGTGGGTTTTTCTGCTTCTCCTAGTAAGGCCAAGGGTTGTGCATTACCTTGAAAAATCCATTTGATAAGTCACTGTTGGGGTTATAATTCCATTTTTCACAAATCCATACCAACCCCAAATGGGTCAGCTTCGCTTCTAACAACTTATGTGTCTTCTTCTTGTCCATAACCACCGATTTAAAACTTAGCAGGTAGGTGAAAAATTCTTTCTTCTTGGATTTTCCTCTGCAAAAAGTATAATAAATAATTGATACTTTCTGGAACATTTCGAGGGCCAGCACCCAATTTGTGAGACATTTCAGAAGCCGAAATGGTTCCCCGGTGAAGCCACACATCCGAATGAATGTGAAATATTCTTTGAGAAACTAGTTGCACTTCAAAGTGAAATTCTACATATACTCCATCTAGGCTATGGTGAGCCAGTAAAGACCATCATCCTCACTCAAATCTCATAGAATCAAAGCCAAGAAATAATCCAAAAATACATAATAATCATAAGTTGAGGAGAGGAGAGGAGTCCATACAGAAACTGGCCTTCTTCTGCCTGATTCATTAAATATAGTCTACCCCACATTTTTTTTGAAGAAATTAGGATTCTAATGCAAAAACATATGGGCAAGGAAGGAAGGAAACCTAAACCTCTGTTGTGTTTTGTAGTCCCTTATTTTCCTCAGCATCTCCTCAACGATGAATTCTGCGAAGCCATACTAGAAAAAGGAATGTTGTCTACGCAACTGAAACCCCATACCCAATTGAAACTCTTGAACATACCTGTCAGTGTCCAGGCCAAAAAAAATGCCATCATTGGGAAGGCTTCCTGCATGTCCATGGGGAAGGCATTATGTGCTGCCAGAATCTTTGGTGCCTATTTCTGATCTTCCTTGGGCCTTTGGGTTTCTTTGTTATAAAAATCCAAAGCCAATGTTTTGGTTCTCTATATATCCTCCCCTTTTGCTGGATTGAATGGCTCTATCATTTCCACTCTAGAGATTTGGTTAGGGATGCATAGCATGTTCCAGATAGCTTCTAGGAAGATATTAAATTTCAACTCTCAGTCCTCGATGGCGTTGGTGCTTGGGTTGAGATGTTCAATGGCGGCATCGACTAGTTCCAGGCAATAGTGCACAAATGGTACCATATACTATGGGAGCCCACTGAACCATAGATTATGCGCCAAAGAATCTAGGTTTTTTATTTTTTTATCATTTCGTAGGCTACCTCCCTCAAAGTCTTAGAGTTCTTTGTGAGGATGGGATCATGAATGTTATCCCATTCCTCTTTGATTAAGCTCTAATCTTTGTGGGTTTTTTGCTTGTTTGAGGCCCGCGTGTTTACCCACTCCAGCTTCTCTGGTATCCCAAGTGAAGCATAAGAGATGCCTTCAAAGACATAGGTGGGTGGTACTACATGCATAGCATCAAACAAAATTTGCATTGCCTCTCCTTGCATTTCTTTCTGAGAACTTTCAACCATTTTTTTTTGTTGTAGATTTCTACTACACTCAAATTTTTTGCAATTCACTTTAGCCCTGTTTGGGCTCAACACTCTTGCTCTAGGTATCGTGCTCAAAAATATTTCACAATGTTAGCTTCTTGCATGCAATACTTAGTTATTTCTTTCTTGGGGTAGCCAACAACACTCACCTTTTAGCATTAAATTCAGCATGTACCGCCAATTATTTTCTTGTGTAAAATGAACTCTTTGTCATTTTGAAATGACAAGAATTCATAATGACTTTTGGTAATGATGTCCTACGGCACAATTTTCTTGGAAATTGAGCCAAAAATTTGAAGGAAGCTTAGGCGTCACATGCTTTAGCAATTAATATCCCAAAAAGAATAGTTAAGCCCAAGTATGTAGTAAGTGCTTAAAAAGATATGAGTTCCACCTTGGAGTTTGAAAAATGCCTACAACGCGACACCTCAGCATTTGGCCATGCAAACTACCATCGATGACTGCAACTAGCTTATGTTAATTAATTATCTCTTATTAATCTTGCACATAGCAAACTGAACCTAGCAAACACAACTGGATGGGAAATTCAAGCAAGCTCTAATGAGATTTAAGTTGGTACTTGATTAGCATCATGCTTATGGTATGCAAATTACCATGCATATCTTGGCTATTTCTATAAATAGGCACTTAGGAAATAGCAAAATCACACTTAGAAATTTGAGCTGAATTGGTAATAGGTAGTTGGCTTAGAATTTAGCGTTAGGCAGTTGAGTAGAATTTGCATAGAGCTAGACTTAGGCAGTTTGTGTAGAGCTAGTATCAGATAGTTGCATAGAGCTTGCTACCATGAATACCCCTAGTAGGCTAGTTTGCAACAAGTCCCAGACAACCTTCCTTGGTGAAATCTCGAATAGGAAACTGAAGAGAATGACCAAGAATAAGCATTTGCTAACCATAGTAGTGATGAAGTAGATTTTGGGGAGGGATTGCATTGAATATAAAGACAAGTACAAAGTTAATACTAACATATTCTCTCACTTCGTTGCATCTATGATTGACATCCAGGTTCCCAAGTCGTTGATTCTTCACCTAGTGCTTGAAATATTTCCAAAGAAGTACCTAGGCGGCCTGAGAGAGGTGGTGGAAAATGTTGCATTTGGTCTAGGCTTTCCAACAACAAGTGACCTTTGGAAGTATATTGAAGAAGACGCAGTAGTACCATGGGTGCCATTCTTGAGTGGATTCTACATCCAGTCACACGAAGAGCATCGTCAAAGGGTGACCCATGCCTACCACTTCATGTTTCGCTGCTACAATGTGGTTCCCTTCTACGATGTTGATTGGTACACCAACTTCAGGAACCTATTATTCCCTCTATCGCTCATCATTGCTCCTACGGATGTTGTTGCTAGTCCTATTGACGACGTTATTCTAGATGCTGCTATTGATGCCTCCATTGCCCCTACCCAAGACTAAAAACTTTTTATGTTTGCAAGAAATCATCACTTGTTCTTTCATTTTTTGTATATATATACCTGGAAAAAGGCATCTACCATAGATATATATGAAGAAGCTAAAAAATATATAGAAATACTTTTAAAATCACGGCCTCAGACCCATTTTGAAATTGTACTTATCAAAGTGCATATATATATAATGAATAACCGCTTATATTAAAATGTTCTCCTTTTTCTTACGATTCTGCAATATGGGTTCTCTTTTTCTTTTCTACATATATGTGTTCATTTCAATTTTGCATATGGGTTTTGTTCTTCTCTGCCTCATGAGTCACAAGTTAGTGCTCTCTGCCCCTTGCAATAATGGGTTTCATTTGTTTCTACTTCCTCACACTATGGATGAAAATTGAAAGATAGGCCGACAAAAAGCACGAAGGAAAATAATTATACTACTTACATATTTACACTGGCAGAATAATTGTGAAGCTTAAGTGAATAGTTTTAGGTGGATTTCGTTAATAGGATCCCCAATGCTTCTTGCTCCATGTTTTCTAATTCAAATGCATTGTGTTTCTTGCATTGAATTATTTTGAAAGGTCCTTCCCATAGACTATCAAACTTTCTATGTTGGTCTGGCTTAGTAGCCCTTTTGTTGAATTTTAGCACTAGGTCCTTGCACTTTAGACCTTGGTTCAAGGATTTCTTAGCGAACCATCTCTTAACCACCTACTAGTAGTTAGACATGGCTATTAGGGATTTTTCCCTTTTTTCTTGCACTTCCAACAACTCAGCCAGCCAAACCTCTATGGCATCATTTTGTTCTACCTTGAGATATTTGAACAATTGCAACATCAAAATCTCTATAAAGATAGGAAATAGTGCTTCTTTCCCATACACTAGCTCATACAACAAAGTCTTGAGGACCTTCTTGGGGGTTATACGGTCCACCCAAAGTGTTTCTCAAAGATTATTATGCCATTCTCTTTGGTGTTCTGACCCAATCCTTTTCATGAGTCAGACTCAATTTTTGTTAGTCAACTCAACTAGGCCATTCCCCTAAGGGTATTAATTTGATGATGTTTTCAAGAATATGCTATGCATGAGTATGAATTGACATACCTTAGAGCCTAGGAAATCCTTGGCATTGTTAGAGATGATAGTTTTGGCGGGTTGAATCTTGTCACAAGTTCCTCAAGGAAGTCCACTATCTTCGTCTTCATTACATTTTTCAGGGGTGTGGCTTTAGTCCACCTGGTAAAGTAGTCTATTTCCATGAGGATCCATTTATGTCCAGTGCTGGAAACGGGATTCATCATTCTGATGAAATCAAGGCCCCATTGTGCGAACGACTCGTCAACCACTATTAGGTTGAGAGGTATTGCAGAGTTTTTCTTTCTTCCTATGAAGAATTGGCATTCCTTGCAGGATTTTACCAAGGAGTATGAGTCATTGAATAGCGTAGGCCATAAGTACCCAACACACATAATTTTGATGGTGGTGGTTTTCATAGAGAAGTGTCTACTCATGGGATTGTTGTGCAAAGTGTTAAGAATTTGTTTTGCTTGCTTCATGGTGACACACTGCAATAGAACACTGTTGAAGTTCCTTTTGAAGAGGATCCCTTCAATGAGCGCATATTCGCTCTTTTGTAGTCGGTAGAATCTTCTCAAGTTTGAGAAGGAAGGCTCGGTGGGTATTTTCCAATATGCATAAACCTTACTCTATCCGCCAGCCAGCAGCCTTTAGACTCAAACTCATTTGTTAAAACCAACTTTGGTTGCTCTTCTTCAACTGCCATTTCCTTGTCATGTGTCAGATATTCGCACAATCCTCTTCCTCGAACAGTCTTTGTGGCCCTAACCTCAATGTCGTATTCAAGGATCTTAGTGATCCAATTGGCCCTCCTTTTAGTGATCTCTCCCTCCATGATGTATTAGCACACACTAGAATGCACGACATAAACAATCACCTTATTGCAAGATATGAGGTGTCAAAACTTCTTGAGTCCCTTAACAATTACAAACGCTTGTCTCTCAATGAAGTTGTAGTTTGTATCATATTCCTTTAAGGTCTGGAAGTGAAATGCTATCAGGTGTTATCCATTTTCTTCATCATCCTTTTGAGTTAAGATAGTAGTAATGCTTGACTTGCAACTGAATACATACATTGTGAATTCCTTCAACAGTTTTGTATTTTCCAGCACAAGAGTTGAAGAAATAGAATTCTTAACCTTCTCAAATGTTTCTCTAGCTTCTTTAGTCCATTTGAATAATTGATCCTTTTTTAGCATCAGGGTGATTGGTTTAATTATCCCTGCAAAATTTGAAATGAATTTGCTTACAAAATTTACCTTCCCTAGGAAAGACTAGACTCCTTTTTTTTACCGGAAGGGGAAGCTCTCTAATTTCCTTCACCCACTCCAAATCAATTGCAATTCCTTCTTTGGACACTACATGTCCCAATAATTTTCCTTGTGGTACTCTAAAGACACATTTTTCAGGTTCAGGGATACCCTGAACTCCTGACATTTTTTAACAACCATCTCAAGGTGATAGAAGTGATCATCCTTGTGCTTGGAGAATACATTCAGATCATCCAGATAGATTAGGATAATCTTGTTAATCAATTCACTAAAAGTGATATCCATGGCCTGGTGGAAAGTGGTTCCCGCATTTTAGAGGCCAAAAGGAATTTTAGCATATGCGAGCATTCCCCACTTAGTAGTGAATGTTGTTTTGTGTCAGTCCTTTTCTTTGACCTGGATCTGATTGTAACCAGAGAAGTCATCCAATAGAGAAAATATTTCCAATCTTGCCACTGTTTGCAAGATTAACTCCATAGAAGGCAACAAATAATGGTCCTTTAGTGATGCTCTATTCAGGTCTTAGAAATCAACACATAAGCGGATATCTTTGCTTTTATTTAAGAATGAGGCTCGGTTGAATACCCACGTGTTTTGCTTGATCAAGAAGACGATTCAAGACTGAATCAACTTTGTCATCTCTTGCACCATCAAGGCTTCAAACTCTGAATTCACTGGTCTCTACTTTTGGCAGATGGTGTTTGCACCCGAGCTGTCAGCTCTATTGTATGATGGATGATTTTGGGATCATATCCCTTGAGGTCATCATATGACCAGGCCACTACTCCTTCACACTTCTCATATAAATTAATGAGCATCTCCTTATCGTGATGTAGAATGTCTTTCCCAACTTTGAACTTTCTTCCATCTTCGACTTGAAGGTCCGCATAGTCACTTTTTTCTGCTACAAACTTTCTTTTATCATTTCTTGCATCATTGCAATCAAATAGGTTTTCGAGAGTGACTAGCCCCTTTAGAAGCTTGTTAGACCTTAGCTGAATTATTTGTACATCGTAGGCCTCGACAATCTTCGACTAGATTTGGTTAGAAAACTCTCTCGACTGTTGGATGAATGAGGTGATGTGTTCATCACTATCAAATACCTGCCAGTTATGATCATTATCTGGAATCACCAGTTAGACTATCACTCGTACAAAGTGTTTTTTATGAATTAGGTCAGAGGCAGGGTCAAACTGAGATCCAATTGCGGCTATGCAATCCGCATCAGCATTTTGTTCTCTAGGCACTATCTAGATGTTAAAGGCTTAGAATCCCTCAATCAGGTCCTAGACTCTAATATGTCTATAGGATCTCATGTAGACATTCTTGGCTATGGAAAGCCCTCAAACTTGATTAACCACTAGTTCAAAATCTCTGAACACCATTGATTGCTTAATTCCCATTCACTCTGCAAGGCTTATTCCTTGCACTAGGCATTCATATTCAACTTCATTGTGGAACAAGCAAACTGGAAATGAAAGGACCAGAGTGTCTTTTCATTGTGTGGGGATATCAAACCTATCCCGGATCCTGCGCCCACTTTGCATCTTGCTCCATCAAAGTGAAATTTGTATAGCTCTGAAGCTTGATCACTTTCAGGTTCCTTTACAACCTTTGGAAGCACTTGATCTTCATCATAGATAACACAGGTGCCTAACCCAGTAGCATGATAGTTTCCAAAAGGGTCAATGTCTATATACTTGCTCAAGAGAACTTCTTGATCAATTTGATCTCCGATCACTCTTTCATCTTCTAGCAACTTGGTGCAATATGTTTCCTCCTTGGTGAAAGAGGTATAAGCATCCTAAAATTTGATCATGGCTTCATCGGCCACATGTTCCAAATGCAGAGCTTCAGACACTATTTTCATTTTAGCTCCTTGCTTGGTCCTTAGGATCAAGTGTGACTAGTCTAGAGAAAGATACTCACCTATCTTTGAAGTGAATTCTTGGGATAGGAAGAGATTGAACATGGGGAGAACATCTATGATCACAGTATCTTGCAGAACTATGATGCTAGGGTAGGAGAACAGACTCAAGGGGAGGTTTTTTTATGATAGGTATGGTTTCGACTTTGTTCCCATCAAGCTAGATAACCCTCTTCTTTAAAGGTTCATAGCTAAGTCCTAGGGCTTCAGCTCTCTGCTTGGGCATGGTTGTAGTGCTAGCGTCAGTGCTAGCGTCAGAGTCAATCATGGCATTTTGCAATAATTTCTCTCCCACAATAAGGGTTAGGAAAAAGGGCTTGGGCTTTGGCTTATCTCTTATTTCAGTAGAGGCCTCCTTTGTGTTGTTTGTAAGAACTTTGGCAGAAGGTGATCGATCAACAACCTTTCCCTTGAGGAATTGCTTCATTGGCTCAATGATTGGATCCTCTCAGAGAGCCTTTTGTAGCAATGACTTCTGCTCTGGAATGGCTAAGATATCCCAAAGAGACACATTAGTGGATGATTTTTTCAATTATTCCACCACATTAAATGGTGGAAAATTTTGAGGCTTCTACTCTTTAGCTCTGGTTATAACAATTTCCCTTCGTGACATACATTATTGTGCTACTACGAAAGTATTAGGTGTCTAGTCAAAATCACTTTCGAGCTACTGACTGACTGATTGCAGGACAACTGGTTTGCTCATGAATATCCTCTTTGAGCGAGTGTTGTAATCGAACTGCACTTGTGGGGTTCTTGATGGGGATGCATCATTGGCAAACACTGCCTCTTCTTCTTCCATCCATGAGAAGAGCGTGTGATCAGGAGAAATATTTGTTTCTTGCTCCAAGGACATCCCTTGCATTTGCATGGTGAGCATGTTGTGTTTTCCATTTGCAGAGAAGCATATACATAACCTCTGTGGTCCAATGTTGCACCTTGACTACGTTGTTTTGCCACCTTTTGTTGTAGATTTTTGCGCAAACAATTTCGGGGCATATGTGAGTCACCACAAGGGAAGCACTAGAGGATGTCATTGACTAATTTTTTTTGCCTCGTCGTCAACTCTATGCTCGAGCTTGGGTTAGCACTTTGTAACGGAGAAGGCACATGTACCAATTGATTAATTGTTTGCACCTATGGATTTGTGCGCGAGCCTCCTTGGAACTGATTTTGATGTAAGATCTTCTTCCTTGACAATTTTGATAGGTTGACTTCAGAGGATCGGACTGGTTTTGCTTGATGACAGTTATTTCGTTGTCGATGGTCCACAACATTTCCTTAACGTCTCTCATCTCATCCTTTGAAGAGTCGGATGTAGAAGCAACATTCTGAGGTGTGCCCGAATACATGTACATAGATTGGGGGAGGAGCAGGTGCACTAGTAGACGGTATCTCTTGGGCGGGAACTAATATTTTGGGAAATATAGGCATGATGGGCCAAGGTGGCAACTTCCCTACATCTATTAGATTGTTCTATGCCTTGACTACGATGTTGTATGTGTCTGGTAGTGTGGTTCCACCAAGAGACTGGATCATCATCGAGATTTCGGTATTGATGGATTTTAAGTAGAACATGAGCACCAACTCAGCCGACAGGTGGATAGCAACCTGAATTCTCTACCAAGTTATATGGAATCGAGTGAATTGAAGTCATTCATGGCTTCATATGGGGCCTATTTTATAACCGGCGACTGATGATATTGTAAAGACCTATCTCCATCATTCGAGAATCTTTCATAGAAAGGGTCTCTGAGTTGATCCTAGGTAGCGATGGTATTAGCTTGCAGTGTGTGGTACCAATCCAACACTTTACCTCTAAAAGAGGTTGCGAGCAACCTTAGCATTATATTTTGGTCTATAACTTCGTGCACCAAACACACATTTTCCACATCTTACAGATGCTCAAATGGTGTTCTTGATCCATCCCTAGTAAACTTAGGTATAGCTTTTAAAGCAAAGACCATAATAGGGGCCCAAACAACATGTGCTACTAGTGTTACAAGAGGAATTTCGGCATCCCATGTCACATAATTTTTGTTAGTGGCTGACAACATGGCTAGCGGAAGGGGCAGAGGGAGCAAAATGTTCACTATCTGGTTCGCAGCTTGTACTGTTCTAAAAACCGCAAGCTATCTTCACGTTTTATCTGCGCTGAAATACGTATCCGCGCCCTTTGGACATTCTATTCGCCTAAATGGTCTCACAAAATGTTAAAACCCACGCCAAAAACGGAAAGCAACCCTATGTAAACTACCACAAAAATTCACCGTACCAAACAGCTTAACTCCAAAGTTTCTTTTAAAGCTGGGCTCTTCATTTCAGGCCTTTCGGGTCAAAAGCAAACATGATCTAATGCAAGGTATCGCACCAAGGGATAGATATAGGCATGACAAATCTATCTTTTGGGATGCAATTTAAGGGCCCAATCAACAATCTGCTATGTTTCAGAATAACAGATATCAAAGATGAAAACCTAAACAATTTATTCAATGACATAAAATAATTCCCATATTCATTTACTGAAAAGAAGAGTCAAAGACATGGTCTAAACCAACAAACTTGTATTTAGAATTATAGAAGTTTTACAAATAAACAATTCAAGACAATAATGGCACAGTATAATGTTTTATTAAATAGCCTAAGAAAATAGAAAAAATAATGGCACAGTCTGCGAGTCTTATATAATAATCTAAAAGCAATAAAAAAGGCCTAGTGTCTTTCCCTTAATTTTTTTGTCTCTTCCGAACTCGTTTTCAGAAGGAAGAAGCATTATATATAGATAAGAATCTCACCACCTGGTGGGCCAGTAACAAAAAGGATCTTGTATCACAAACAATGATGTCTGCAATAATGATTTTCTTCGGTCGTTGCAACATAAAAGATTCGGGCCATGGAACGTAGTCGCTTCTCAAACAGATGCATCCCCTCCAAATGATGGCAGTGGTCCCAGTAAACTCCCATGCAGACATGTCTCATTCACCCACAAAGACAGTTTAGAATATGTGGCATGTTGGTGGGGCTCATTGCCCGCTCTCGTCTTCCCTTTGTTGAAGTCTCTGCAAAAGAGACATGCGACAACAGGCCGGGGCCCACTCGTTGATTCCTCCTCCTTGCATTGAAATATTGCATGGTGAAGACACGTGTAGGCATTCTTTACTATCAGCACCAACTGTGGGGTTTGCCAAAAAGTGTACGTAGATGAAAGCTACGTGGCACGCAGACGGGGGCCGATTGAAAAGTGAAGAGAAGCAGTCTTTAAGTGTTTGTGGTGACAACACGTGGAAGTATTGTGGAAGCTAGTAGGAGAGTGGAGGAAGGCTTCCCTGCGGTGAGTATCTGGTGGACACATAGCAGCAGCGAATAGAGTTCAAAAAGATGAGGTGTAGGCCGATACTTAGTGAAAACAAAAACCACCTAGAGGGAGCTCAAGGAATTTAACATTCACATAATTAAAATCCATGGCACCCATTACCATTTCTAGTTTTAATTATTTAACTAATTAAAATATATCTTAATTATATTATTTATTTATCATTATTTATTTTAAATAAATTTATATATTTAACAAAGTAAGTTAATGCTTAGATTGAATAGGATTTAGACATTTTTCCATTTCATGTGAATGTCTATTTTAACCTTCTCATATGCTTACATCACTACTATTAAATAATCTATCAATAAAACTCATTCTAAATTTTACATATAAAATTTTAAAAAGATCAAATTTAAAAGTATAAATCAAAGTTTTATGTATAAAAATGAATTTCAAATATAAAAATAAAAATCTAACTTTTAGATCTATACAAATCTTGAAGTCTCAATCTATAATAAAGACTAGTGATGTCGACAAACACCTTTACAACTTATTACATAAAAAATATTCTCTTTATGACAAGCCCTTGAAATAATTCCATGAAATAAACATACTAGACAATGAAGGTAATTTTCAAACAAAAATATTAAAAAAATAAAATAAAGAATGAAATCGATTTTTAAATCTTTTATACGTAATGATAGAGATTCATCTTGAAATATCAATCTATAATAAAGACTAGCAATGTTGATAAACAATTTTAAATCTTATTGTACAAGAATATTCTTTTTTATAACACGTCTCTAATTCAAATTACACAAGAATATTCTCTTTATGACAAGTCTCTAAATCAAATCAAGAATTTTTTTTATACACTGATAATAATTGCACAAAATAAACATACAAGACCAGAAAAATAATTTTGGAATAAAAATATTAAAATAAAGAGTGGAATCGATTTTTGCGAAAGATTAAAGAAAACAATTACCACAAACTTGTTAAGAAATGGTTAATAACGATGTGATC
>VDFB02032684.1:0-29366 GCA_007258455.2 Sequoia sempervirens
CCCCTAAGGGTTCCATCATCGATCTTCATTGTCCACTTCTGCTCTTCTCGTCTACCATCGGTCTTTCTCCTTTTGTCCATCCCACCTTTACCATCCATCAAGGTCTCCATCTTGGTGGAGTTGTCCACCTTTTCCACTTAGAACTCGAGGGGCTGCGCTCCCGCGTGAACAAGGCTAATCTTTGATCGGCCCTCGAGCCCCTAGGTCTTTAGGGTGTGTTAGTCCCATGTCTTGTCTTCCTTGTGTCATGCCATCAAGCTATGCCCTTATCTAGCTGGTTCTTAACAAACAAGATCCACTTGTATCATGAGATCCAATTGATTTTGAACATCCCGCGTCATAATGATCTTTTAGTTTAGTATCCATCATTGGTCTCAATAGGATGCATCCCCTTCCCTACTTACGAGACCTCATCAATCCCATCCATCCCCTTGATCACATGGCCAAGGACGTTTGAAATTGGGATGTATCCTTCCCTCATCAATACCACTCATTTGGATGTATCCTTCCCTATCCTCATTGACAACACTCCATCCATCCTCAAACCCCTTTTGGCTTGAACCTTGACTGGGGAAACATCATCTTCGTCTCTGCATCCATTTGTGCTTCATCCATCTCCATATCACTTACTCTCTTACCCATCACCTTGCATCATCTTCCTCATCTCCCCTTGCATCACATCATCTATTTCGAGAGCACACACGTGTTCTCTTCAACCCGCATGTCCTCTCGAGGGGGCATCCTCAATCCCTACTCTTCATCTTCACCCCCATCATCTTCCTTCCTAGTCATCCCTTTGATGACTGGGGCATCTTTTCCAATCTAACCTCAATCCCTACTCTTCATCTTCACCCCGATCATCTTCCTTCCTAGTCATCCCTTTAATGATTGGGGCATGTCCTCTCGAGGGGGCATCCTCAATCCCTACTCTTCATCTTCACCCCCATCATCTTCCTTCCTAGTCATCCCTTTGATGACTGGGGCATCTTTTCCAATCTAACCATCTCCTTCTAGGTTTTATATTTTAATATTCTTTGAAATGATGCTACTGCAACACCATCTCAAAAGAGGGGAAAAATGTAGACATCTAAATTTAATCACTTTTCATCTACCATATTAAAATATTAATTTATTAAATTAATATTACATCTTTTATCTCATATCTGTGAAGTATTTGATTTAATAATTAAATGCTTTATCTTTCACCTTCTTCCTCTCTAAATTAAATACACTAATTTATTTAATTTAGTCATTTTTCCCCTTTTGATTTAAAATCAATTTAAAATTCTTCACTTTCTCTCTCCTTGTCACATCCTCCATAATCTTTCCCTAATCTGAATTAATTTAATTAATTCATGATTATGATGTGCATCCTCTTAATCAAAGATTAATGTCACATCCTCCTACATTTGCCACTTGCCTTTAATCTTTCATTAATTAGCCTAATCCAATATTTGCACAACCTTAACCAAAGGTCATTAGCCAGATTTAGCACCACTTTTTGGTCAATTCTTCCATTTTTCCTTTTTGGACATTGACCCCCTTTCCCATGTGAATTTTTAATTCACATTTATTCATCCTAGATTCTCCTCTTTTATATGTGAATTTTTAATTCACGTTCTATCCTTCCAAGGCTTCTAGAACCTTGGACTTGTCACAATCTCCACATGTGACCAAGTCCCACATTTTTAAAGCCCACCTTTTACCCTTTAGATCTTCCTAAGAATGTGAATTTTTAATTCACATTTATATCCCCAACCACCTTTCCTTTTCCCATGTAGATTTTTGAGGAATTCCAAAATTCTTCAAATGTCCCTTTCACTCCCACTTGGGGACAAGGAATCCCTTTTTAAGGAAATCTCCTCACTCCCCAAGGTGCTTGTCCTTCCTCCACCTCATGTACCTTTTTGACACCTCACTTACACCTCATATTATCTTGGCCACTTCACCATCCACATGTCAAGATGTGAGGGCTTGTGGGTTCCCAACCCACCATAGCCCTTCATCTTGGCCTTGTTGGATGCATCTTGACCGTTGAATTCTCTAGGGAATTCAAATTCTCTTATAAATACCCCCTCCTCAAGGGCATTTACAACACTTAGCCATTTGATAACTACATGCTGCCAATTTGCATTCTCAATCATTTTACCATCATCTAGCTATCCATTCTAACCATTTTGCACATTCAATCTTGCATTTAGTCACTCAAAAAATTATCTAAGGAGCACACAAAATCATCCCAAGCAAGGGCCAATCAAGGAGACATCAACAGCAAGGAAGATGAAATCATTTTCATCTTGTTTTATCTACTTTCCTACTTGTTTTATCACTCTTTTGGCTAATCTTGAAGTGTCCTTAGTCTTTTATCACTTGCATTTTTAGGTATTCTGCACATTATAGTAGGATAAAACATTAAGGTTCACAGATACATATTTGATCTGATTCTTTTGTACCACAATAATATATTTATATTTGATGATATATGAGATGAGATGATATTGATTTGATATGATGTGTCTTATTCTACTTTATGCTTTATGGATGGATCTTATTTCTATATGCTATGCGATGTGATGCAATGATGTTATGATGATGATACTAAATGATGCTTATGTGATGATGTAATGTGATGGTTTATGGATGCATTTCTTTTTCAGTACCTTTTCTTATGTACTTTTTATGATGTATGCAAAATGCTATGATATGCAAATTCTTATACTAACAGATCTATATTATGCACTTGATGAATGATAAGATGTATGTAATTTTCTTATGTATGATATGCACTTATGATTTTATGATGGCGATATGATGTGATGATGTATGAAATGATGCTTTTATGTAATAATGTATGCATTATGATACGATGTTTATGATATGCAAATGGATGGTTTTTATATATGTGATATATGATGTATATGGATTGTTACTAATGCTTACATATATGGCATGCTCCTATGATTATGCAGTGGATTCTTTTTATATATGTGATATGGGTTATATGGGATGATTATGTAATGAATGCAATGTTATGGTTCATGAGATGCTTAGAATAACTAATCTATATTATGCAATGATGGAGATGCAATGCATGTGGTATGATTAATGCTTTCTATGTGATATGATATGCAATATGCAATATGCTGACGGTTTGTGGATGCAGGACAAATGCAACGACAATAATGATTTGTGATTAATTGTCATGGTACCACGTTAGCGCGGAAAAGGAGATAGAAGAAAGCAAGAGATTCCAACAAGACATGAGATGATGATGATTTTCTGAGGAGTTGGGATTTTAAAAGGGCCAATTACCTTATGTTTGATTACACATGGGGTACGATGCATCAAGGTATAAAGAACCAGGATGGAGTTGCACCTATTGTGATGGACTTTGACTCGACAATCAGATAGGAGTATTCTTGTTCACACTTGGTATACAGAACCTTATTCAAAATACATTTTAAATATTTCAAATATCTTAGACCAAAACATAGAAAATCAAGCTTTCCTATGTGGTCAACAAGAAACCTAAAACACCCTCCCTACAAACCAAAGAAAGCACACATGACCAAGATTATATTACAAGAATATCCAACAAGCACAACAGATAAAAAGATCATGATCATTACCCCATTTCTCTCTCTAAATCCCTTCATCTGGGACATCATCAAGAGGTCATTTAAATGAGAGCAAAAAATATAAGTCAAAAGACAAAGATAAAGTAAATAAACAAGCTAATGTTCTTCAATACCGCTAGCCAAGACTAAACTACGATGATGCTTGATGTTGATGTCCATTGTAGAAAGGATGCATCCTAGGACATGACGATATCAAATGATTTGATATGGGACCGATTGGATGATAAGCTATTGACACTAAGAGTTGACCAACTTGTTTACTTACTGACCTAGATTTGAGACTTTGACATTTGAGTTTTCACTTTTTAACTATTAGACTTGTTTCCAACTGTTTTACCAAAGGTTGGGGGTGACGATTATTGATTTATTATGAGTGAATTTTATTACAGGTGAAAGCGAGATGGGACAAATGTATTTTTTCAAATATTTGGATGATTTTGATATTTTCTGAGCTATTTTGAGGCTATTTTTGGTATTTTCAAAATATTTTACAAATGTTTTGATTTTTTATTTTTCAAATGTTTTGGGGTTTTCTAAGATTTTGACTAAGACCTATCCTAGGGGCCTCGGGGGCTGATCAATAGATTAGCCTTGCCTACGTTATACATGCAGAGACCACATAATTTGACTGACACAGACTCGATTATTGATGAGATATGAACAAATGGATTGCCAGTTTATTATGACAAACTCCTAAAGGACTGACCCAAGTGTCTCAGAGGATGATCAAAGATCTGTTGGGAAATCTAGGGGCATCTCTCAGAGAAACCTCCATAAAATTAGTTCCTTCAATAACTTTAATTTCGATTAGGTTGCTTCAAAGACACGTACAACTATGTCCTAAAGTGGAAACAGACAGTTATTTCCAACATCGATCTTTCTAAGAGAAACACATGTAAAATCAACAACAAGCATTAACAAATTCTATTACAAGAACCAACAAACATGAAAGATGAAACAGAAAACCAGAACACAAAGATATTACGTGGGGAAAACCTTTTCGAATAAAAAACCCCACACTCCAAAGATCGAGCCATTGTATTATTCAGCAACAAACAATTACAATACAATTTCAGGCTCATAGCCTTTTTAGAGATTACATCTTGTTTATCTGGATACAACTGCTAGCAAACACCCCCAGAGAGATCAACCATGGCATTCATGTTTAAGAGATATTCCAACAACATAACCCTGCCTCTCTCTTCTTCTGCTTCGACCTCATGGCCTTAGCCTTTCAGCTAGCCACTTGGCCTTCTCTCTGTTAGCTCTCTGTGTCTTCTCTATCTCATCGGCTCCGGCTCTTTAGCTCCTTGGCTTATCAACACCTTTTACAGAACATCCAATGCATACATATATGCATTCATTCTCAAGAGGCTCTATGAAATCATTCTTTTCCAACTGTCAGATCAGAACACACAAATCATCTGACCTAGCATCATTAAATGTTTCCATTTCCTCATGTTTTAGTTTTCCAACTTCCACACAGAAACAGTTCATCAAATGGTTCACATCCTGCTCACTTTGATTGGTTCAAATCGTACCACTTCAGATAGTCTTCACTCGATCAAAAGGCATTCAACCTGTGTCGCATGTTGGTGAGACACTAACTATGTCTCCCCGATGCCATAGAGCCCATATCGTCTTTATTGCCAAGAGTCTTCACTATCGGTAAGACATTATACCAAGTCTAGAAAGCTATCGCTCAGACTTCCCCTTGTCGCCAAGACATCACACATAGCACACCATGTCATATTGAGTCAGCAAGACATTCGTCTTTCGCCAAAACATCTCACCGAGCCTTCATGTCATTCTGAAGTGTTCACCAGTTGGCGAGACTTATCGCTTTCGCTAGGAGATCTTATCGAAGTCCAAAGGTCATATTGACATCAGGATTCCCATCAGCAAGAAAAACACTCTTCGCCAAGACATCATACCGATGCCTTCAAGTTACACCACAATGCTCCACTGTCGGCGAGAGAATCAACCTTTGGAAAGACTTCTTACCGAGGCTTCCATGTTATCCCAAACTCATTGTTCACCAAGAGTCACATCTAAGAAGACTGTCAGCCAGACTTTCCACATTTGTTGAGACTCCATACCGAAGTCATAGTGGACCCCTTTCATTACCCCGATGACTCCATTTGTCTGTTGGAAAGACATCATCCTGTCGCCAAGACCTCACACCGAAGTCTTTGAGTTACTGCAAAGACACCAAGTGTATCCCTGCTGTCAGCGAGACATTCACACATTGGTAAGACTTCTTACAAAGGCTTCCAAGTTACCCTGATGACCACTGTTCACCAAGAGTCACCTTGACATCCGCTAGACACCAACCTGTCAGCCAGACATCTCCCAGTCGCTAATACTTCATATCGATAGGCGCAAGTCATGTCGATTACCACATTGGCCAGATAGACCAAAGGTCATGCTGATATTGGCAAGACTTCCTATTGTCATCGAGACATCATCTCAACTATCCAAGGGTACGTTGAAGGTTTCAGATGCCGATCGCCAAGACATTCAGGAGGTAACAGTGACAATTCAGGATCTACTAGTAGGTTGGCTAGACATCAGGAATGTCACAATGACCATGCTTTCTCAGAGGTTTCAGACTATGAGATTGAGGCAACAATTCCAACAATCTCCCACTTGATGAAGATCACATAGGCACCTCCAAAGCAACCATAAAATAAAAACACACTAGCTCCACCAGTTCAGACCCCGCAATACTCAAGACACCTGATCAACATGATTCCACAAATAATAGTCAACCCGACAATCTGCAACAAAAACCAGGCATCCAACTGCAACTCACTGTCCAACGAAGCAACTAAAAATAGCCTTCCAGAAAACCACATAGACCTCAAACATGCTCTCATGCTCCATCAAGAATTCTACTCCAACATCCAAGATTTCCACCATTCAAGCAACAATCCTATCATCTTCCAACATGCCACTTGTGGAAGAAGGATACAAAGCCAAGGTGTATAAGCACCATTCCAACGAACACAAGCAAAAGATCCCAGTGATATCACCAACAAGATAATGCTACCACTTCACTGTGCTCAAACGCTATACAGAAGCAATATCAACTTCAAAGCTTCAATTAGAACACAATAGTGAAGTCATTCTCTAGAAAAAAGACATAAAACACCAGCTAGAACAATAGTCAGACTGACTGCTCCCATCCAATTGATAAACCCACGCAACTGAAAGTAGCACCCACAACTCATGCTATTCCATCCAATCACACATACCTTATAGGTATCACCATTAGTAAACTTATGCCAATCCATAACCAACTCAGAAAATACAAGCTCCAACTATCAACCAGTCAAAGAAGACAAGACACATACAGGAACTCCCACTTCCTGAGTAATCCAGATCTAAAAGATCAAAGGCATCACAAGTCTACCAATACCAGCACATAGAAAATGTAACCTTGTAGTACCAAAGAAGAATCCACAATGATATGCACAACCTGCAACAAACTGCCATAAGAAACATTTCTCTCACCACAAACCTTCACGGCCACAGAGAGAAACTCTGCACATCATCTTCCTGTAGAACATCCTCCTACATACACTTCTAACAGCCAACTGTGTCAAGAATGATCTTCTTCATAACCCAAAAGAGAAACCTTAACAACATCCATCCGTTCAATCACCGAGATCAAACCAATTTAACAAACATGGATGTAAGCATCTCTAAGAAGATCAAGCTAGTTCAATCCCCATTTCAGGAAATCAGCCCATACATCATCTCCTACTAATCCTCATCAGTAAACAGAAACTCAAGGAGATAAAAGAAACTGTACAACTTCCACTATGAATCCTCCATAATTATTAAACAGTAATTCAAGATCCATATCATGAAAGTGAACAAAAAATACATTTGAAAGATATAATGAACCAAATACCTCTCAAATAAACTACCAAGTAGACCAAGAGTGGGAACGAGAATACTCCTTTCAAGATATGCAAGTCATCATGACTAATCCAAGAGCAATCTCCTCATAGGTCTCTTATTGAACTCACGTTCAACCAAGGTGTAGGCTTCTCGGACTTTCTGCTAAAAAAACTTCATCAGGAATACCAATCAACAACACTTCTCTCATAAGAGAAAAACAACCTCACCTTATTCTTCATGTATCCATGAGTACTAGCAATCGATCATCTCATGCTAAACTTCAGCTACATTACTACACTATCACAAAGTACCAAGCAAATAATCAAAGCACCCAATACACAAAGAATTACCAAACCACTGTCAAAGCTCCAATCATCTGAATCAGGAACTTATCATGACACCATGATCTACATATCCCCTAAAGAGATATCATGCTACAAGTGACTTCATCATTGTCTCAAGTACAATGCACAATGCCAAAACTCTAGTGCACAACCAAGAGTATACCGTGACATAAAGCAAATGGACTCAAAACCAACATCACCTGTCAAGCACCACCAACACCTTAGCCAAAGACTCCAAGCGTCCTCCATAGATCCAAGATGTTTCACATATTCAAGTAATGTCCACACAAATGCGAAAGAACTCTTCTACAACAACATGATCAAAGAGCTCTCCTAAGAACATCTACAACACTGAAGAAGACTATTCACCACCATGTGATGAATCCACAGTCACTGCTAGAGCTCCCATTGAAACGTGACACCCAATCTCTCCAAGCATCATGACCACCTACTACAGGTTCCCATAACTGACTATTTAGGTACTCAAAAGGATTCATCCTTTCATCTCAAATCATCACACCAATGCACTAGTGACCACAGACAAGGCCAACTAACAAATCTACACCATCAATGAATCAACCCCGTGGATAAAGATAGTCCACATCCAAGTTATCTCACTGCAGCCAATGGGTAGCTAATCCACTAACTGCATAACTCGTAGATCACAAACATTGAACATGCAAACACATCATTGCATTGGAAATTGGAACACTGAGATTTCAAAGAGAATAACCACGTAGACAACATGACTCAAACACCAGATCAAGCCAAACCTGATTTTCCAAACATGTCCACAACGAGCACCATAATCAAGGAACCCCCAAGCACCACCACAAGAATGTTGAGTAACAAAACACATACCAACACTCCCATGTGGAGAAGAGATCATACCTCCTCAAGTCATGCACCAAGCATGCATGCAAAATTGCAACTATCTCATCCAGCAACACCCCAAAAATCCAGTGTCTAGAAAATAGCTTAACAACAACTCCACATGATCACAAGTTTTTCTTAACCGTGTAAAACCTGTAAAACCACAAAGCCATGCAAGTACAAATCATCCTTAGAAAGAAACCAACAGTTCAGGAGAATCCAGGCCCCTTTCAGACCAACTCTAAAACCACCACCATGTACATGCATTCGAGAAAGAGAGAAAGGCTATTTCAGAAGCTTGCAAATCATCTAATGATTAACTCCATAGCCTTTTAGTATCTGAGGTTAATAGGAAACAGTGCCTTCCAACACCAGGAACCACCACCTAGAATAAGCACTCTCTTCCATGGCTAAGAAACAATCTAGGCTTCTCCATATCACCCAAGAACCTGTCACACAGACACCCAATATGAAAGCTTTATTGCTACACAGCCACAAAGAAAAGAAATCCACCTCATACTCCAAGGTTAAACCTCTACTAGCCAGGAGACACAAATCACAACATGATCAACTCCCTTTTTCATCTTGACCATCCTTCAAGATGCATGCTGCCTCGGAATACCACAAGGCTTCCACTACTCAAAGGATCAATGAATCAGTCCATTCCTCTAGATTTCCTCCAGCCCAACAAACTAAGAAATCTTCATAGGAGAAATATCCAGAACCAACAACCAGAAGAAGGCTCTGATACCACTTGTTGGGAAATCTAGGGGCATCTCTTGGAGAAACCTCCATAAATGTAGTGCTTTTACTAACTTTAATTTCAATTAGGTTGCCTCAAAGACACGTACAACTATGTCCTAAAGTGGAAACAGACACAGTTGTTTCCCACATTGATCTTTCTGAGAGAAACACATGTAAAATCAACAACAAGCATTAACAGATTTTATTACACAAACCAACAGACATGAAAGATGAAATAGAAAACCAGAACACAAAGACATTACACGGGGAAAACCCTTTCAGATAAAAAACCCCACACTCCAAAGATCGAGCCATTGTATTATTCAGCAACAAACGGTTACAATACAATTTCAGGCTCATAGCCTTTTCAAAGATTACATCTTGTTTATCTAGATACAACTGGTAGCAAACACCCCCAGAGAGATCAACCATGGCATTCATGTTCATGAGAGATTCCAGCAGCATAACCCTGCCTCTCTCTTCTTCTGCTTCAGCCTCATGGCCTCAGCATTTTAGCTAGCCACTCGGCCTTCTCTTTGTTAGCTCTCTGTGTCTTCTCTATCTCATCGGCTCTGGCTCTTTAGCTCCTTGGCTTATCAACACCTTTTACAGAACGTCCAATGCATACATATATGCATTCATTCTCAAGAGGCTCTATGAAATTGTTCTTTTCCAACTATCAGATCAGAACACACGAATCATCCAGCCCAATATCATTAGATGTTTCCATTTCCTCATGTTTTAGTTTTTCAACTTCCACACAAAAATGGTTCAACAAACGATTCACATCCTGCTCACTCTGATTGGTTCAAATCGTACCACATTGGATAGTCTTCACTCGGTCAAAAGGCGTTCAACCTGTGTCGCATGTCGGTGAGACACTAACCGTGTCTCTCCGATGCCACAAAGCCCATATCGTCTTTATCGCCAAGATTCTTCACTATCAGAAAGACATTATATTGAGTCCAGAAAGCTATCACTCAAAATTCCCCTTGTCGCCAAGACATCACACCTAGCACACCATGTCATACTGAGTTGGCAAGACATTTGTCTTTCACCAAGACATCTCACTGAGCCTTCATGTCATTTCGAAGTGTTCACCAGTCAGTGAGACTTATTGCTTTCGCTAGGAGATCTTATCGAAGTCCAAAGGTCATACCAACATCAAGATTCCCATCGGCAAGACAAACACTCTTCGCCAAGGCATCATACCGATGCCTTCAAGTTACACCGCAATGCTCCACTGTCGGCAAGAGAATTAACCTTCGGCAAGACTTCTTACCGAGTCTTCCATTTTATCCCAAACTCACTGTTTGCCAAGAGTCACATCTAAGAAGACCGTCGGCCAGACTTTCCACATTCGCTGAGACTTCATACTAAAGTCCTTGTGTTTCTCTGATGACTCCGTTCGCTAGGATTCTCACCGAAAACACCTGATCACATGTTGCTTTGTCAGCCAGACATACTGCGTCGCCAAGAGGTCATAGTGGACCCCTTTTGTTACCCCGATGACTCCATTTGTCTATTGGCGAGACATCATTCAGTCGCCAAGACTTCACGCTAAAGTCTTTGAGTTACCGCGAAGACACCAAGTGTATCCCTATTGTTGGTGAGACATTCACACATCGATAAGACTTCTTATCGAGGCTTCCAAGTTACCCCAATGACCATTGTTCGCCAAGAGTCACCCCGACATCCGCTAGACACCAAACTGTCGTCTAGACATCTCCTAGTCGCCAAGACTTCATATCGATAGGCGCAAGTCATGCCAATTACCACATCGGCCAGACAAACCAAAGGTCATGTCGATATCGGCAAGACTTCCTATTGTCATTGAGACATCATCTTGACTGTCCAAGGGTATGCTGAAGGTTTTAGATGCTGATCGCCAAGACATTCAAGAGGTTACAGCGACAATTCAGGATCTGCTAGTAGGTCAGCCAGACATCAGGAATGTCATAGTGACCATGCTTTCTTAGAGGTTTTAGCCTGTGAGATTGAGGCAGTAATTCCAACAAGATCAACCTTGCCTACGTTCAAAGCTCAAAGATGACGTAGTTCGAAAAGATGACTCTTGTTTTTTTATACTTTTTAACTTACTTTTTTGACTTGGTTTGGGATTTTGATATGTTTTGAATGTTTTGGGATTTTCTTGGTTTTTTTATGTTTTTGGATTTTTGGATTTTAGGGACCTCAAGAACATAAACGAATCCGATCTAATGAGAACATGCCCCTAGCGCGATGCAATAGACACTCTGATAATGGTAGGAAAAATTGACCTTGAGAATGGGTTGAGTAGTACTAGGAGGGATCATAATACGAACACAGGACCAAGCTATGATGCAGACGCAAATGGGTGATGAATGGAGATATGGAATGTGATGGATGATAGGAGTGTAATAGATGGATGATGAGTCATGAGATGCTGGTGGATGGAAAGTGTTTATTTACACAAGGCACCTATTTTCCAGGTTTTCACCAAGGTACTTGCCCAAAGTGCCACTGAAGTGGTTTTCACTAGAGGACGATTTTTCTTTTTATTGTTTTTAATTATTTTTTTGATTTTTTTGATTTTTTGTTGTCACCAAGACGCTTGTTTACCAGGTTTTCATTAGGGTGACCATTTTTTAAGGACATTTTTTGATTTTTTGGTTCTATACTTTGAAATATTTTAGGCATAGAAATTTTTAAGATGGGAGTTGTTCATGGGCTCTTGCAGAGGTTCCCCTTCGAGTGTTGATAATTGATATGCCCCTGACTTATAGCTTGCTATAATGACGAATGGTCCCAACCAGTTGGGTTAAAAATTGTCTTTGCCATTTGGATTAGGGACGTTCATTTGGTTCTCCTTTAGCACAAGTTATCTTACTTGGAAAATTATGCTCCTAATCTTCTTGTTATAGTTCCTCTTGAGTCGGTTCTGATATACCTGCAAGCGATTCAATGCCTCGATTCATAATTCAACTAGTCGTTATAGCTCATTCAGTTGTGATACTTGGTATTCCTCATCCGTGATGAGATTATGTAGTAATATTCTTAGTGACAGGAGCTCAATCTCGATGGGTAATATGGTTTTTGATTCGTAGACCAGGGAAAAGGGGGTGGCATCTATGGGTGTGTGGATGCTGGTTCGATAGCCCTAGAGGGTGGCATTTAGCTACAAATTCCAGTCACGACCCTTGTCATTGACTATCCTTAAGGATCTTTAGAATGGTTTTATTAGTGGCTTCTGCTTGGCCATTTCCTTGGATAATATGAGGTAGAAAAGCGATGCTGGATTTTGAATTTGTCGCATAAGTCATAGACATCCTAATTTTTGAATGGTGTTCTATTATATGAGATAATGGCTTGTGGGACACCATAGCAGCATATTGAGTAGTTCAGGATGAACTTTGATATTTGCTTTCTAGTAATGTATGTCATTGGTATGGCTTCCACCCACTTTGTGAAGTACTCAGTGGTGATAATGATAAATTTGTGGCCACTGGATGAGGTGGGGGTGATTTTTCCAACGAGATCAAACCCCCACTACGAAAAGGGCCATGGTGTGACAATAGGATGAAGCTCTTGAGATAGTGCATGGATGAGGTCCCCATGCTGTTGACATTGTAGACACCTTCTAACATAGTCATGTGCTTCTCTTTCCATTGTAGGCCAATAATACCTCGTCTGCAAAAAATTCTTGGCCAATGTCATACCGCTCGAGTGTGAACCACATATGTCATTATGTATCTTGGTTAAGGCGATCAATGCCTCCTTAGCATTTAGACATCATAACAGGGTTCCTTCTATGCTCCTACGGTAAAGGGCTTCTCCTTGGATGACAAAAAGAGATGCTTTGTTGATAAAGGTTTTCTTAAGGTTTGAGGTTATGTTGGCTAGGAGGACTCCTATTCTTAGACAAGTGTATATGTCATGGTACCAAGGATCACCAGGACCAATGATTTCGTACACAAATTCTGGCTCTACTATCTCAAATGCAGGCACGAGAAGCTGCTCTACTAGGAACTCATGCTTTGGGACATTGCGAGGGATATCCAATAGGGATCCAATTGTCACCATGGAATTTGTCGCTCTGGAGTTAGCTTGTCATCTTTAGTCTGATACTCATCATTCACTTGATTGATTATTAGTTGCAAGTCCCCATAAACCTTGAGAGCCATGATATGTCACTACACTATTATTCTGAGTCCTATCATTAGAGCCTCATATTCTGTGATATTGTTTGTGTAGGGAAATGCCAACTTGTAGGACCTTGGTATGTAGTCTTTGATTAGGTAGAAATAACCTCATCATGATAATACCATAAAGACCTGGTTTATACATGCAAAATCTCTATCCTCTGCCAATTAATTAAATTTTAGGAGAAATAATTGCTTAATTTTTAGTGAGAAATTGTATAAACTTTATTTCTTGTGATTCCTTGAAGTATTTTTCCAATACGGATTTAATGGGTTGTTTTAAGTGTTTTTTAGATAATAATCGGTCAATCAAAGTTGTAGATTGAAGCATCCAGCTAGTACATGCTCTAAAATAGGCTAAAGATATACGTTGGAAATATGCTTCAAAACTTCAAGGTGATGGACCAAAGATGTAGTTGTTCTTAAAGTTGTTATTTTTTTTACCCTTTGAATTAAAGACTTTATGGCTTGACTTGAGCCTCTTAAATACTGTGTAATGGGTTTAAAGATATACGAGTTATTCGTAGATCTGTTCTAGATATTTTCAATGGTTATCCACACCATTTGAAATATAGGATGTAGTTACAGTTTCTCTATAAAATATATGATCTCTAGAAGTAAGATATACAGTGAAAAGTAATGTTATAGAAAGAGGGTGATCCCACAATAGTGGTTTACAATTTTTGGCCAAATTGGACACTGAAATAATTTTTTTTAACTAAATCTTCACTTTCAGGCATCTATAGCAGCTAAACTGTGAGGAATTTGAAGATAATGCAAACTAGAGTTTCGTGACATTTTGTCTATAGATTCTAAATATATTTTTTTCAAAAATTTTGGAATCAGATTGCACTTCTTTTTCCATCTCCCTCGAAAACTAGTTTTTTTTAGAAAACAACATTTTTAAGAAGTGATGCTCACCGTATAAGGCATAAATTTTTTTCCATGAAGGATAAAATTATAATTCTTTTGAATTTAGATTCGTAACTCTGATATCTAGTGCTTCCACTTGGTTAGATATTTTTTTATTGAATATTTTTTCTTTAATCAAGTTTTGAATTCAAACCAATTATAATTCAGACATAGAACTCAGATAAATTAACTTTTTTTGTATGTATTGAAATTCTTTTTTTTTTCTTTGTTAGATCAAGGACTTCAATATCTAGTGCACTAATATTTTTAATTTTTTTAATAATCTACTATTTTTCCACATGTGTAGAACAGAGAGCTTGATTTTCGGTGAACAACCTACATTCATGAGAAATCAAAAATAAATATAATAATTAAATTAAATTTATTTAAAATTATACTTTTTTGGAAGCTTATAATAAGGACTACATACTTGCAAAAAATAAATTTTAAATGAATTCATTTGATCCTCCAAAAGGTAAATCAAAAGTGGTTTTTTATCAACATTTTGATAAGTGTAAAGGAGACTCTATTATAGGTATGGTTTAAACTAGCGGGGTTCTATCCAAGGGGGTTTGATTTAAGGTAGTTTGATCAAACCCTCTTCAATTGGAATTCTTTAAATGGAACCTTTTAAGGCTTAAATCATTATATTTTCTAAAAATATGTAATTTCAGCAAAAATCAGTTCCTCCCATAAATTGTAAACCAACTTTGTGGGATCACCATACTGTCAGAATGTTTCTGAAGTTTATGAATAAAGAGATTGTTATCTAAAATTTTGAGTTATGAGTCATGGATGATAACTATGATTGATAGATGTGTTTCTAAAATAGTTGTGAATGTGAGCTGAAAATGAATGTGATAATCCACGAGTTGGCCACTCGATGGTAGTAGATAAGTGTTTTCTTTTATTATAATGTTGTTTTGTAGAGAATCATTAAGTTTATTGTTATGACATTTTAGTTTTGAAGTATTTGTTATCTTTTCACTTTCGTTGTTTCTGTTATTAACTGTTAGAATCTTTATTGTTACAAAAAAAAATTATGGATTACTATAAGTTTTTCTGCTTTTATAATTTTCCAGCTTCTTAGTTTAGTCGTTTATGTGCTTTCCAATTTAGTTATTATGCTTTCTAAATTATTTTTCTTATGCTTCTAGTTCAAGCATTTTCTATTTTCTTAGGAATAAATTACTTTGCAGTTTTATAGTTAGACAGTTTGAAGTTAGAATTAATCTTAAGTTGTTCTTAAAATTTAGAAAACCCAAGGGAGATAGTCTAGACTTCTTCTATTGTAGATTACCTTGAACACTACCTGGTCGTCAAATTGAATATTATATTCTAAAGTAATGGGATTTAATAACAAGATATCACTTTTTGGCACTATTGTCGGGGACCCCTTAGATTTTTTGCTTGAGTGTTAATAGAAGATGCTTAGAATACCTCTTTTAGGCCAAAAATACTATCTTTGGCTTCCTTTTCTGCATGGTCAGGAAAAGAGGCCCTCACGGATGATTTATACCAAAAACCCCCCCAAAATATGTCCCAGTTATAAATAGGGAGGCCCAAGGCTCATAAGACCACTTTGTCAACGAATTACTTGAGCCTAACCCACCAGAGGCTTTCCACTATGTCTCAGAAGATCATCCTGTAGTGCAACTTGTTGTTGAAGAAATTATTTTTGAGGAGCATATTCCTCTGAACATCATGGGAGATCAGAGGGAAGAAGCTAACCGTAATGATGCCAACTGTAATAACAATGATCCTCAACTACCTAGAATGTTCACTTATCCTATTGCTTTGGATGCAGATGATGATACAACGATGAAAAACATCTCTCTCGCTTTCCTTCCAACCTTCTGTGGTTTATATTCAAAAGATACAGACCAATTTCTCTTTGAATTAAAGCTCCTTTGTCAAACCTATGACTATAAAAATGATAACCAGAAACTGAAGTTGTTTCCTTCTACTTTGAAGGATTCAACCATGTGTTGGTTTATGGGACTATCGTCTAGAAGCATTACATCTTGGGAAGAAATGGAGATTGTGTTCTTGAATAAATATCAGAGTTATTGTAGGGTGAGTGATCATAAGGAAGAGTTGTTTAAACTTAGGAAGAATGAGGATGAGAGTCTAGAGGACTATTTAGATAGGTTTCTTTTCTTATCTAAACGATGTGGAGAAACGACCATTAGTGTTGAGATTCTCAAGACTATATTTCTTAAAGGACTCGATGATGATGCAAGAAGAAGTCTTGATTTAATGGGAAAAGGTGATGTGTCTCAATTAAACCTTGAAGACATATGTGATTTGCATCGCAATTTTTCACGTACTTATGGAGGAATCTAAAAAACAAATCTTTTCAAAGGGAATAATGAGATAGGTAAGCTCTGAGAATAAATAACAAATCTTAAGATAAACATACTTGTCTAATTGAACACTACGTTGGATGGTATACAAGCAAAGACACGTAACCCTGAGACTTTGTCAATCTATTGTCCTAGGTGTCGAAATAAACATCTTTTACGTGAGTTCCCTTTAGACAAGGTTAATGTTTTTCAACTTTGTGAGCAAAGCCACCCTACCAATCAATGTGAGCTTCTTACTGATCTTAAGAATACTAAGAAAAAAATTGCTTCGGTTGAAGAAGAAATAAATGTGCTAAATCAACACCAGGGAGGTAATTTTTCTTATGGGTAAAATTCCAATCCTGCATGGAGACCCCAGAATAACTGGGCTGGTAATCAATGGCCTCCATCTCAGAATCAGCCCTATCTTCCATAGCCTACTTGGGGAACTCCTTATTGGGGATCTCCTAAATGGGCAAGTCAATCATGGGGAACTCAACAGTGGCCAAAATAGTCTCAACAACAATGGTACCCACACCACATTGATCCCCAATGGAATCAAGGCCAAAATCAATTTTATACTGGTCCTAGGAGGAATCAACAACAAAATTTGTTACCACCACCTCAGAATCTTCCTCAGACTGAGCAGGTAAATCAACCTCAACTTCTAGCACAACCACTTCCCAATCCTAAGAACAATTGACAAAATACTCTAGTATATACTACTAAGCAAGATAATGTCACATGACTTAATGCAATTCATTGTGGAAATGTTCAATTACATTCTAGAAGGACACTTCAATCGCCCACTATTGAGGAAGTAGTGGACGAACCTATTTCTCAAAATTTTGAGAAAGACACTACCCTACCCGCAAATATTACTGAGCCTTTAGCAGCAGGAGTTGTTGATTTACCTCAGGAGGAGGGAGGTCAGTCTTTGACTGAGTTTAGTAAAGATATCCCTTCAAAGGAGAAAAATCAAGCACCATTTTTGGAGCGTCTGAAATCAACAATTCTGAAAGATACTCCGGAAATGACATTAACTTCTGAAACTGCATTAATTCAGGAAATTAAACAATTGCAAATAGAGGTTCCTTTATTGCAAGAAATAAAGGAAATCCTTGAGTTAAATCAGTTGATCAAACAACTATGTATTAGACCTCTAGGAAGGAAGCCAAAGAAAATAAACACTGTGCACATTGATGGTTATTTAGTTGAATTTTTGTTTGGAAAGACTATTGCTCCAAAATATGATGATCCTGGGAGTCCACTGATTACTATTACAATTAATGAGGTAGCAATACCTAATGCATTGGTGGATTTGGGAGTAGCTATTAATGTAATGACGGTGGATGTAATGGATAAATCAAGTCTTACTAATTTAAGTCCTACAACTATAGTCTTACAAATGGAAAATCAATCTATAGCCATTCTAAAAGGTGTTATAAAAAATGTTCTTGTTAAATTTGATGGATGGGAATATCCAGTTGACTTTCAAATAATCCAATCGCTTACACCTAAAGATAGTTATTCAATAATTTTGGGAAGACCATGGTTGGCTACTGTCGCTACTAAAATTGATTGTCGAGAAGGAGGAATGACCATTTCACATGGTCCAGATAGTAAACGTTTATTTTTATATCCTCCTGCTAAACCTACTGAATATAATAAAGTCTGGGTTGATGAACCAGAAGAATTTAGTGGGCAAGATAGTTTGGCCTCCTTGGCCATGGTAGTGATTAAACAACATGGAGAGGACTTAGAGGATGAGTTAGTAAATGAGGTTGCACACTTGGCTATAGGTTCGAGTGAAGAAGTAATAGAGGATGTACTAGAAATTTTGGGACAACTAATTGATATAAGTGGGATGGAACAAAATTATGTTACCATGGGGATGCCTTGTCCCTTGGCTAATATGATTCCTAGAACGAGTTATTTCTTTAATGATATTACAAGATTTCACCCACTTATACCTCATATTTTTCCTCTCAACACTTTGTTATGACCAATACATACTGTCACTTTGGCCTATCTAGGAACAAAAACAATTATGTTGCTACTAGGAAAAACTATGAATGTCAATAGTTGGTTGACAGAAATACAAGAGGATAAATTATTTAATGTGTTGGTAAAAAGATCTAAAGCTTTTTCTTGGGACTATACAGACATGAGGGGGATTCACCTGAGTGTTTGTACTCATCACATTTATACTAATCCTAATATGAGACCTGTTCATCAACCACAAAGGAGACTCAACCCCGCATTAAAGGATCTTGTCAAAATTGAGATTGAGAAACTCCTTTGTGCAGGATTCATTTATCCTATCTCAGATAGTAAGTGGGTGTCACCTATGGTAGTTGTACCAAAGAAAAATGGCAAGTGGAGAATTTTTTTGGATTATAGAGAACTCAATAAAGCCACCTTTAGAGATTATTTTCCATTACCATTCGTTGACCAGGTTTTGGATAATTTGGCTAGGAGGAAATATTTTTCCTTTTTAGATGGATTTAGTGGTTACAACCAAATTCAGGTAGCACCAGAAGACCAAGATAAGACAACGTTTACTTGTCCTTGGGGCACATATGCATACCGAGTTCTTCCTTTTGGACTTTGTAATGCTCCAACAACTTTTCAGAGGGCCATCTTGGCTATATTTGTAGCACTTGTCAATGATTGTGTAGAGGTTTATAGGGATGATTTCACAATATATGGGTCAACCTATGATGAAGCTCTTCAAAACTTGGATAGGGTTTTGGAGGTTTGTGAGGAAAACCGACTGTCCCTTAGCCACGAAAAGTGTTTAATAATGGTGGAACAAGGAATAGTCTTAGGCCATCACATTTTCTTAGAAGGAATAAAAGTTCATCCTAAAAAATTTGAAGTCATTCAACAATTGACTTTACCTCAAACACAAAAAGATGTTCAAAGTTTTCTTGGACACGCTGGATATTATAAAAGGTTCATAGAAAGCTTCAGTAAGATAGTGGCCCCTATGTTTTATCTTCTCCAAAAAGATGTGGAGTTTAATTGGATGCCTCAATGTCAACAATCATTTGAAATGATAAAAGAGAAGCTTGTCTTTGCTCCTATACTACATGGACCAAATTGGAGTCTTCCCTTTCACATTTATGCAGATGCTTCGGATGATGCAATTGGTGCAATATTAGGACAAGAAGATGAGGATGGGGGTAAGTATTCCATATATTTTATTAGCAAAAACCTAACATCTATTGAGAGAAACTACAAGACAACAGAAAAATAATTCTTAGTTGTGGTTCATGCCATCAAAAAGTTTTGTCATTATATTACAAGATATAAAGTTACAGTTTATACAGATCACTCAGCTGTAAAATATTTAATGAATAAACCTATAGTTAATGGTCAAATAATGAGATGGTTACTACTCCTTCAAGAGTTCAATGTGACAATACTTGACAAGCCAAGGAAATTTAATGAGGTGGAAAACTTTTTATATCGAATCAAACAAGAAGAGGGTGATCGAGCAACTGTACAAGATGAGTTCCTAGATCAAAATTTGTTTGCTATCTCTATAAAGGTTCCTTGGTTTGCTGATATTTCCAACTATTTAGCTACTTTTGAAGTACCTCCTGAATTTACATCAAAACAAAGGAAGCAACTTATTCGAGAGTGTGCACCATTTAAATGGATTAATGGAATTTTATTTTGTTGTGGACCTAATATGGTTTTGAGAAGATGTGTCAGGGTTGATGAAACTTATAGTATTCTAAGGGCCTGTCACGATGATCCTTCAGGGGGTCATTATTCTACAAAAAGAAATTCTCATAAAATTTTAGGTGCTAGATATTATTGGCCTTCAATGCATAAAGATGTTAAAAATTATGTTCATCATTGTGATGAATGTCAAAGAGTAGGAAGACCAACTGCTTCTACAGAAATGCCTTTGCAGCCTCAGGTAACTTTGGAACCATTCAAAAAATGGGGGTTAGATTTTATCAGCCCCATAGATCCTTCCTGTCAAGGGAAAGAATACATATTAGTTTGTACCAATCATCTGACGAAATGGGCAGAAGTTCAAGCTTTACAAGTTGCTAGAGAAGAGCAAGTTGTTGATTTTCTCTATAACAAAAATTTTCTTTGATTTGGAGCCCCCCGAACTATCGTTACAGATCAGGGACCCCAATTTATGTCCAAAGTTCTCCTAGCATTTACAGACCATTTTCAGGTGAGCCATAAAAATTCATCCCCTTATCACCCTCAAGCAAATGGTCAAGTAGAGGTGACTAATAGGGAGTTAGAAAACATACTAACAAAAATTATCTCTTTAGGAAGAAGAGAATGGACCAGGAAATTGCCTAAAGCCGTTTGGGTGTATAATACAACATGGAAATCTACAACTGGATTCAGTCCCTATGAGATTTTTTTTGGAAAGAAACCTCTTCTTCCCATTAAATTTGAACTTCAAACCCTACGTACAACTATGGAGTTGGGTCTAGATTTGAAACGAGCCCAAATAGAACAAGTTTTACAGTTAAATGAGTTGGATGAGCTTCGTTTGGATGTTGTTCATCAAATTGAACTAGTTCAACATCAACATAAAGTTTGGCATGACAAATATATTAAAGAGAGAGAATTTCATAATGGTGAATGGCCCTTGCTATTCAATTCAAGATATAAATACCATAAAGGAAAACTCATAACTCATTAGCTAGGGCCATATGAAATTTTTGATTTTTTCTCAAATGGCACAGTTCAGTTAAAACCTATTGATGGTGATTTACGAACTCTCTTAGTTAATGGTCATCGCCTACGTATCTACCATAAACCAGCTAATAAAGAAGAATTTACAAAGCTGGTAGAAATGCAAGAAGAGATCCAATGCATTGACTCTGCCAAGACATAGTCTATTTGATTTAATGTTTATATGTTATCTAAATATATATATATATAATTTTGATGAAAATTTGTAATAAAAAGACATGTGTACCCAATTTATTTTCAAAGAAATTTTCATAAATTTTTGGACTAACACGTGTTTTCATTTTGTAGGACCTCTCATAAAGGAATAACAACTTTTGGAGCACTATTCCAAGACGCTCTAGAACTTGATAGTTTGAACACCCGATGCTTTGGAACCTACTCTTCAACCTACCATGTTGGAAGGATGTTCTTATGGAATGATATAACTCCTGAAGTTTGAGTTAAGTGGTGTTCATAATTTTCTTCTCTCTAGTTGCTACTCCGGCTGCATCTTTCGACGATGCTCCAAAACTTTCATTTTGTTGCTGCTTCGGCTGCATCTTTCAACGATGCTCTAGAAATTTCATTTGGTTGTTGCTTCGGCTGCATCTTTCGACATTGCTTTAAAACTTTCATTGGTTGCTGCTCTGGCTGCATCTTTCGACGATGCTCCAAAACTTTCATTTGGTTACCGTTTCGACTGCATCTTCCGACGATGCTCCAGAACTTTCATTTGGTTACCGTTTCGGCTGCATCTTTCAACGATGCTCCAGAACTTATCCATTTTCTAAGCTCACAATGCATGCCTTATGCGTGCTCCGAAACTTTAACCACTTTCTTTGTCTGAATGCATGCTTTATGCGTGCTTAAGAACTTATTCATTTTTCATTTCGCCAACTCCTTTCTAATTTTTTTTTCAAATCTTCCTCAATGTTTTGATTATTGTGCATTGGTACACGCACCTTCTTTTTCCATTATAAATAAAAGTCGTCGTAATAGCCTGTCTTCATTAATGACTTCATCATCCATGAGCTTCCTCATTCATGTCTAATAATTATACCGTCACCTCAGCCAATACCATTACATCATCTTGTCAAATTGGTAGAGGTATAAGATCTTCAAGAGATCATGGAATGGAAGTAAGTACAAATTTTTGCTTTAAATAAGTAGTTATTTTTTAATAAAATATGATTGATTAGCAAGAGTTTCCTTTCCCAATTTAGTAAATTAAGCCACTTGGTGATTAATTGTTAAGTACACTACTCTTTTTGTGGCCCTTCATGTAAATTGAAATTAATACACAACAAGCTTCGAGCAAGAGTAGAGTAAATAATTACAGTTCGATCATATTTAAAAAAAAAATCATTGCACAAGTCTTTGGCATTATTGAATTTTTCAGTAGGGTGGTAAGCAAGAAAAAAATGGGCAGTACAAAGAAGAAATCTAAGCTGGCTTTTGTAGAAAAATTGTTGGGGTTAAGTAACATCTCTCAGCTATTTGAAGAAGTGGGCTGGTTGGATTTTGTTAGGAAGTTCAAAGGGTATAATGAAAAGTTGGTGAATGCATTTGCGGAAAATTACTCTAATGGTTAGGTGATTCTGCATGGGAAGCATTTCAAGGTGAGTTCAAAAATTATCTCTTCTATTTCAGGGTTAGAAGATTCTAGCATTAAAATATCTGAAACAACACAAACCACATATTAGAAATTATTAGAATTGTTTCTTAGATAGGGAGATCCTCAACCCATGATAGTTTTCAGTACTAGGGGACAAAATAAGGGTTTTCAGTGAGCTTCTATCTTAGAACCCTAGGGTACTACTGTTGCATGGATTATTAGATATTTTACTTGTGAAGGTCAACTCACTATTGTGGTAGGACCAACATTCTGCATGTTAACACATTTGCAGCATGGGAAGGAAAACCCTGCTTTAAGGGTTAATTTGCCTCATTTCTTGAATGATTCTATTAATTCTTCAATAGAAAGATACAAAACTAGTTCAGGGCCATTAAAACATCATGGGTTAATTCAATTGATTTGTAAATATCATTTTTGTAAGAAACCTAGAAGCAAATGGGAAAATGTTTTGGGGAAGTTTGATATGCCTACATCAGGAAGGAAGTTAGAATTAGGAGAATCTTCAAAACAAGTTGCTTCACCTTCCAAAGCAACTTCCCCCGAAGACCCTAAGGCTCCTGAACCCCAAATTCCTACCATAGTTGGTGAGGAAGTGTCAAAATTTAGAAATGATGAGTTTGAAAATCCGGCCCAGATAGAAGATGTAGAGATAATGAATCCAAATGTGGATACTCATCCTGTTAAGAAGAGGAAAAGAAGAACTATTCTTCTAAATGATCCAACTATTTTAAATTATTAGGATACTCCTCCTTTAAGGCGGAGAAAAATATTATCCTCTAGATCTACAAAAACCCCAACACAGAGTAAAGAGAATAGGTCAAAATCTAAAAAGCAAAAGAAAAACTTGGAAACTAAGGAGTCAATTCACCAATCCTCAAAAAAAGAAATGTCTGTTGAAAAAGTACATTTTCACTTGGTGTTTGAAGAAGAAGCTGTAGAACAAGAAAAACAGGAAACAAAAAGGGGACAATCTCCACTTCCTATGGAGGTTGATGACAATATGTTAGGAAAATTGTCTCCAATTATTAATAAAGCTATTGAAATTGTTGAAACTTAAAATATTAACATAGAATTGGAAAAATTGAAATTAGAGATAGAAGAGTTAAGAAGTCAATTGCATGAAAATAAGGAAAATATGGAATTGCAACAAGAGGAAATAATGGTGTATAAGACTGTAATAAATAAGAGGGATCAAGAAATTCAGGATTTAAAGTTGGAAATGTAGGGAAAAGATACATCTATTAGTGAGTTGCAAATGCAAATTTAGAATTGTAATGAGGAAAATAGGATACACAGAGATGGATTAAATAAAGAAATTTAGAATTTAAAAGGAAATTTTATGCTCATGTTTTCAGCCTTTGAAGAGGAAAAGAAAATACAAAAGGAAGAATTAAATGATTCTCTTAGTAAGATTATAGAATTAGAGCAGGACTTGCAGGAAAGCACAAGTAAACCAATGATGGAATCCAAAGAAGTTCAAACCAAGCCAACAATAACTGAATGGTTCCAAATTCAGATTCCTCCATTATTAATGAAATGGATGGAACGGTGCTATTTCCTAAGGAATGCACAAGTTGAGAATAACAGACTGAAAATGGAAATGGTGTTATTAAGAGAAGCATTTCATAAAGCTTATAAGGGGAAATAAGATGCATGTCAAATAGCTGAATTTCTTTTATCCTGTAGAAGACCATCAAGATTGTATTCAATGTTTTTGAATGAATAATGTTTTAGATGGAAATTGCTTAGAATTTACAATGATCAGCCTTATGAACCTAATGATAAAGAATTTGTTAAAACATTTGCAGACTCAAAGCCTGAAGAGCAAGATATGCTTTGTGAATTCTTTACCCATGATCTTTTGTTAGAGAAGCATACTGATTTTTATATTAATATTTTTGTGGGGGAAGTGCAATTAAGATCTCTATTGTCTACTATGCAGAATCAAATCCATTGGGAAGAACATAATAAAGAATATGTTCAAGTAGAGAAAAGTATCAGACTTCAAATGAGATCTCCAAATAGTAGACTAGAAGCTTTTAAAAAGACATTTGTAGCTCTTTTGTTGGATGAGAAAATGAAAGGGAGGTATGATGATAGCCTTTGAGTTTGTTATAATCATTTCATAGAACAGGGGCAAAAATTGGTTGGTAGGGCTTGGCATGCATGTGAAGAGAGATCTACTCCACTGCCTATATATCTAAAGAAAAGAGAAGCGATCTCTCCTCTTAGTATTAGATGGTCCTTCATAAGAGTTGATGCCTTGGCCAAAATTTTAGATCTCAGAACAAAATGGATAGGAATGAGGTACATACCTCCTTTATTGCTATATCCAGCCCCTGCTTTTCATATTAATATAGATCAAGATGATATAATTTTCAATGAATGGAAATGGGGAGATACTTTTCATAGAGGCTTCCATAATTCCCCTGTAAACTTTGATGTCATAGCAAAAGATTTGTATGATATCAGTGCAAAATATGAAGAAGGGAGTAGAGGACAGAGTTATAATCAAGGGACAGGAGGACCTACCAAGAATTAGGTAGGGGAGTCTCTTATGAGGTAAAAATAACCTCATCATGATAATATGATAAAGACCTAGTTTATAAATGCAAAATCTCTATCCTTTGCCAATTAATTAAATTTTAGGAGAAATAATTGCTTAATTTTTAGTGAGAAATTGTATAAAATTTATTTCTTTTGATTCCTTGAAGTATTTTTCCAATATGGATTTAATGGGTTGTTTTAAGTGTTTTGTAGATAATAATCGGTCAATCAAAGTTGTAGATTGAAGCATCCAACTGGCACGTGCTCTAGAACAAGCTGAAGATATATGCTAGAAATATGCTCTGGAACTTGAGGGTGATGGACCGAAGATGTAGTTGTTCTTAAAGTTTTTATTTTTGTTATCCTTTGAATTAAAGACTTTATGGCTTGACTTGAGCCTCTTAAATACTATGTAATGGGTTTAAAGATATACGAGTTATCTATAGATCTGTTCTAGATATTTTCAATGGTTATCCACACCATCTGAAATATAGGATGTAGTTACAATTTCTCTATAAAAAATATGATCTTTAGAAGTAAGATATACAGTGAAAAGTAATCTTATACTGTTATACTATCAGAATGTTTCCGAGGTTTATGAATAAAGAGATTGTTATCTAAAATTCTAAGTTATGACTTATGGATGATAACTATGATTGATAAAAGTGTTTATGAAATAGTCATGAATGTGAGATGAGAATGAATGTGATAACCCATGAGTTGGCCACTCGACGAGAGTAGATAAGTGTTTTCTTTTATTATAATGTTGTTCTATAGAGAATCATTAAGTTTACTATTATGAAATTTTAGTTCTGAAGTATTTGTTATCTTTTCACTTCCGTAGTTTCTATTATTAATTGTTAGAATCTTTATTGTTAAGAAAATATTTTATGGATTGCTATAAGTTTTTCTGCTTTTATAATTTTCTAGCTTCTTAGTGTAGTCATTTTTGTGCTTTTCAATTTAGTTATTATGCTTTCTAAATTAGATTTCTTACGCTTCCAGTTCAAGCATTTTCTATTTTCTTAGGAATAAATTACTTTGCAGTTTTATAGTTAGACAGTTTGAAGTTAAAATTAATCTTAATTTGTTCTTAAAAGTTAGAAAACTTGAGGGAGATACTCCAGACTTCTTCTATTGTAGATTGCCTTGAACACTACTCGATCGACAAATTGAATATTATATTCTAAAGTAATGGGACCTAATGACAGCCTATCAGTCTCCCTGTGGAGTGATGAAAAATTCCCCAACTCCCAATCCATGTTGTGTGTAGGAGCCATCAAATTACAAATTCCAGTGGTCCACTATGCTCAAGTTGAAGATGGATTCATCAGGGAACTCTGAAATTAATGGATTCTCTGAGTACATTTGTGCTTCTACTAATTCGTCTACAATAGCTTGTCCTTTTGATGGCCTTATGTTCCACATACTCAATGTCATATTCTGATAGGATCATGACCCACTTGGCCATCCTTCCTATGAGCACCGCCTGGGAAAGTAGATAATTGAGTGGGTCGATCTTGGCAATGAGCTTGATTTTGTGTGTTAACATGTAGTGTCTGAACTTCTGTGAGGAAAACACCACTACTAGACAAGCCTTTTCGATGAAGGAATAATTTAACTCATGCCCTACCATGGTTCGACTGATGTAGTAGATGGCCCTTTTTGTTCCATTTTCATTGTGCTGAGCTAGGAGAGCACCGAGAGTTGTTGTTGTTGTTGATATGTAGAGGATTAGAGGATTTCTTGGGATTGGTGGCATAAGCACTGGAGGTGTGAGAAAATACTCTTTGATTTTGTTAAAGGATTGATTGCACTTGTCATACCACTTGTACACTACCCCCTTATGGAGTAGGTGGGAATATGGGATTGACTTGTCTACTAGTTGAGCTATGAACTGGCGGATGGACTAGAGCCTGCCTTATAAACCTCTCAATTGTTTCAATGTCTTAGATGCCTCCATCTCGAGGATTTCCTTTACTTTAGTAGGATCTATTTCAATTCCTCTCATGGACATAATGTATCCCAACAACTTCCCCGATTGTAGGCCAAAGATGCACTTCTTTGGATTAAGGCAGACCTTGTATTGCTCCAGTTTGTCAAAGATGGCACTTAATGCTGCTATGTGGTCCCTTCTCTTTCTAGATTTTCCCAATATGTCATCGACATAATTTTCCACAGTCTTACAGATCATGTCATGAAAGATTAAATTCATGGCCATTTGATATGTTACTCCAACGTTCTTTAGGCCAAATGACATCATGTTCCAATAATATGTTCCCCATGGACAAGTAAAAGCCATTTTGTGTTGATCTTCTTTAGCTATCATGATTTAATTATACCCAGAGAATTCGTCCATCAGTGAAAGCATCTCATGTCCCATAGTCATATCTACAATCATATCAATGTTGGGAAGCGAGAAGTCGTCTTTGGGACATGCCTTGTTCAGGTCTCTAAAATCTATGCATAGATGGATACCCCCATTGGGTTTTAAAAGAAGAACCGAATTTGATACCCTCTCAAGATAGTCGATTGGTCATATGAACCCTGCATCAAGTAGCTTCTTCAATTCCATTTTGACTAACAAGGCTATCTGGGGATGCATTTTCTTGAGCTTTTGTCTGATGGGATTTGCTTTAGGGTAAATTGCTAGATGGTGGACCATAATTTTGGATCAATCCCATGCATGTCGGCATAGCTCCATGCAAAGTTGACCTTTCTTTCTCTTAAGAAAACAACTAGGAGCTCTTTTTCTTTTGACATCAATGATTCAACATAAAATGTGATATGCAGAGTTTCTTTTGTTCCCAAGTTGACTGGGTTACACTTCTCGGCTAGAACCGCTGACCTTTCCTGATTTAGAGCACTGAGGGGAAGATTGAATCCTTCATCCTCGGGCACCTTAGAGAGGTTTTCACCATTGGATACATCCTTTATTATTACCATTTTAGATTCATAGAGTGCCACAGTGTGGTTTTCACTCAAAGACCTTGAGATTATTCTCAAGTTTTTGCTTTTGCGACTAAAGGATTCAATCATCTCCTCATAGTAAGCTTGTGTGTCCAAAATGATATCAAACCCAACCTTGTGATCTCCGCATGGTACCGTGTTTTGCAATCCTATGAATTATGAGAGCACTTCATCATTTTTGAAAGTGTCTAGAAATGGCGGTCCTCATTGGTTGTAATCGATGAGTTGGGGGGTAGACTAGGTTGATCTCATGGTTTTGACTAGTTGAATCAAATGATACGGTACTAATAATGAGGAGAGAGGAATTATTAAAAAGCATAGGTAAGTCAGTTATGGCATCTTCCTCATCACTACTACTACAAACATCAGTTATGTCAAATGTGAAATTGTCTAAAGGCAGACCAATGGATATGGGTAATTGAAGGGCGGCTGTCATTTGTTGAGGAGTTTTGAATTTCTTAAATAGGGGATTTCGGCCACGTATGGTTATACTCAGAGGGGTACATCTGAGGCCAAGATTTCTTATTTGTGTCTCAAGAATGATAGGT